>CM064489.1:39818191-39863191 GCA_032716605.1 Paralithodes platypus | reverse complement strand
TCAGTAGATTACAATCACCTCAATTAATTTATTTTGTTATACATTTTTTAACATCAATGTATTTTACAGTATTTACAATAGGTGCTCGAAGATTCTCCCTCCCTCTTACATTTGGAAACTCATTAACGCCATCAGACAGTACACTAGGACCATACGGGCTGGAGAGTGTAGATAGCAGAGAAGGGGTGTTGTGGATAGAGGAAGCTATTCGAATTCGAATGGCTTTGGTATGTGTGTTAATAGTCTGTATACGTCGTCGAGGTGTCCCTCGACTGGGTGCGAAATTTTTGTTTTTTTGTTTTTCTCTGTGAATGAGGGAGACAAAATGCACAACTGCCTGCAGCGAGTGCCTCCCCCAGATTTCAAAGAGTGACAGGGCCGAAATCAGGGACGTTCGAGCTAAAATGCCTGGACACACAGAGTTTGAAGCAATTTAAGTCATACAAAGGAGTACAAAGGAGTACAAAGGAAATCAAGCAACAACATATCTAGTGACCCTTCTAGGCTGCTTGTCCTCCAAAACACTGAGGATCAAGTGTCCAAACAGTGGTTTAGAGTGGGTAAGGGAACATTGCAAAGGGAACTACTGGCCTGCCACTAACGTGGCAGGACTAGGAAGTTAGTAGGGGACATATGGGTTAGTAACTGAGGGGAGGATAAAATAAAGTTATTCATTTACAAACGCGGTCAGTCGCGGGTTTGATGCGAGATATTTGTCTAGGCGGAATTTAAATGAATCAACGGTGCTGCAGTCTATAACGTCTCGGGGAAGCCCATTCCACAGTTGACAACTCGGTTGAAGAAGAAATTCTTAGATTCGTGTGAGTTAAAAGATTTACCAATAATTTTGCAACCGTTTCCCCGTGTGTAATTAGATTGGTCGATAGTGAAGTACTTACTACAGTTCATATTGTCGATGCCTTTGATGATTTTGAACACTTGAATTAAGTCACCTCTTAATCTGCGCTGGGTTAAAGGAAATAGATTTAATTCTCTAAGACGCTCTTCGTATGGTTTGTTCTTTAGGCTAGGTATCATTTTGGTAACTCTACGTTGAACTCGTTCTAGCTTGTTTATGTCTTTTTGGTAATAAGGGCACCAGCATTGAACACAGTATTCCAGAAGAGGGCGGACTAATGAATTGTAAAGGGTTAGGATTACGTCTTTGGATTGATGCTCAAATGATCTGCCTATAAAGCCAATTATTTTGTTTGCCTTCTTAACAACTTCTGAACATTGTTGACTCGGTTTTAGGTTACTCGATATTGTTACTCCCAGATCGGTTTCTCTGTTTACATTCTTAACCCTTAATTAGCGGCTCACCACATAAGTCGAGTTAAATAAAGCTGGACTATGTGGCGGCGCTCGACATAACTCGAGTGGCAATTTCAGCACGTAATGTTGCTGAGAGAGAGAGACAAGTGGTGGCAGGAGAGTAGCGAGTGTATGACTGCTCCAGACCACCGCGGCGAACCTACTGACACGAATCTCACCTCCCTCCTACCTCTCTCACTCGCTATATAAGGAATTGTATGGGGAAAGTGCCTAATTACATGCTTTTTGCACTCGCGTTGCACGGTTATTGCAAGAAAACTAGCCATCATAAAAGGATCGTTATGGTGTCATTCGAAAGCTCTGTTTATGCCCTTTCAGGGATAGATACTTGTTTTACGTTCTGGGTCTTATTTAGGCATGAAAATGATCACGTAAACAGCCCTATTTTGGCTAAAAACACCCCGCTGGGCGGTACATATAAATAAACCGCATAGGCCGCTCTTAAGGTGTTAAGCTGAGTGCCATTCATCGAATAGTTTGCTTTCTCATTTAGGTATCCGATATGTAGTACTTTACATTTATTGAAGAGGGAAAGACTGATTCTGGGAGAGAGTTCCAGAACTCAGCAGTTGAATAGAAGAAAGTCTGAGAATAGCGTTTCACTCTTGGGTTGAAGAGTTGCACAGAGTAGGGGTGGGACTGTGTTGCAAGGTGTGACGCCTCCCGGCGCTAGCAGAATGGTTGCGTGGGGCATTGCAGCTCGCTACCGCTCGCCAGGATGGGGGGATGGGCTACAGTTGTCCTAGAATGATCTGCTTTCTTTTATTAGTGTCGTGTTGCCACAGACAGTCTAGAAATGGTCTTTGTTTTGGTTTGTGACCGCGCCCTATACTTTATATTCGCTATAATATAAATGTTGCTTGTGTTGGAGGCGAGCGAGAGCGGGTGAGGGGGTACACCTGGCAGCGGAATGAGCTATCACGCGGCTCGCTTGGGCGCTGACGGCGTTGGCGGCAGGGTGGTCAACTAGTCCCTGCTCATCGTGGCCTCGTGTTTTTTACCAGCTTAGAGCTGGCCTGACACGCGTATCGTCTACATCCTTTGCAATTCTGTCCCCCATACTCGCCACTTTGCATACTATTTCTCTCTCTCGACTTCTCCTTTCTCATTCTCTAATCTTTATTAAACTCAACATCCCTTCTGGTTTCAGCATAGACATTCACCGTCGGCCAGTCGTATTGTACGCGAAGCTCTCAGATATTTCCATGTATTAGATTAAGGAGGTATTATGCTTTATTGAGGTTTGGAGAGACGGATTTTTCCGTATGTGTCCTCTCTCGGGAAGGTTGTAGACCGGTATATGTCTCCCTGGCAAGGTGTTGAGTGATTCTGCTTGGTTATCTAAAGCTAGACTAGGGGTAAGGTTACTGTGTCGTTGTCTCCGATGTGTGCAGTGTTAGCTAAGCCCTGCACGACATCGACAGGTACTGTGGGAGCCTAAGTTGTCTTCGGGTGGGTTTACTTTGCGAGCACAGCGCTGTGGTGTGAGAGGGCCATAGCCTATCCCTCACAACATAGTGCTGCCTCTTTGTGTTGACTTCTGAGGGATCGCCAGGATAGAACTAGGTACTAGAGACCTAGATTTATCAAGAGAGCATCCCCGTCATATAACGTAATCTTCATTATACCACCTTCGGACAACGTTAGGCTACGAGCCGCATGCTCGCCCATTGTTGCCCTGCCTTGATACCCCAGCTAGACTTTATTAACTGAGCAGACACTGGTTAGAGATAAGCCCCCATTATTATATGTATGCAGCATTATTATTCACTGCACTTTTGAGCCGAGGTTGTTGTTGAGTTGCACAACCCTAGTAGGCTGTTGCGTTGTGTCACGAAGCATTTCTTTAGTTGTCGAGCATTACTACCTTTGCGCAGTCTTTATTATTCGCCTGCCTATTATTACTATATGTCCTAGTATTTATTGTGACCCGTATTCTGCATTATAATTGTTCAAGATTCTTTACGAACATCTTCCCAGCATCAGACTTATTTCAGAAGTTTCCAGTTGATGTTGCAGGACTAGCATTGCACTTTCTTTAATACAGGAGTGCCAGTTATTTGAGTATCTACCGTAACGTTAATTAATCACGTTAACTATCTTTTCTTTGTGTAACCTAATCGAGTAATCTTTTACTGTTTGAGAATAGGCTGTTTCATCGAGCGTCAGCCTAGTGTGTGTGCACCAGTTACCGAGTCATAGGATACCTCGTTGTCCAGGCACGACTCAGGGCGGTAATGGTGTTTTGTTTTCCAGTGTTTAAGGCAGGGGTTGGATCTAGTGTTACCGTTGTTGCATTTTGCCATTATCTAGTCCAATGTTGAAGAGCCCTGTGTCTTTGAGAACCTGGATCGTAACAAATGGCGACCTAGCTCAGGATATTGTGAACTAAGAGATAATTGCAGGATTGTTGTGGTCATTTGTTTTATTGAGGAATATAGTGGGCACGTTAATTTTTTTTGGCAAAGTAGTATAGCACTTGAGAGTCTTCAGACATTTTTGGCAAGTGAATAGTGCTACATAAGAGTTTGGGGTACTTCTTTTCTGAATATTGTGGTGAGAAATTTTTGTGAGCATCATGTCTTATACCGGATCAGAGGAGAATGGAGACACAGTACGTAATGTCGAAACTGAGGAACAGCATCATGATGAAAGGGTTAATCGGGTGAACTGTGAGGAGGATGCTAGGATATTTTTGCAATGGCCTGTTACTGCCGAGCGGTTGGAGGGTATGGATCGGTACGGTCTTCAATGCTTGGCCACAGCTATCGGTCATGCGGTTACTAGCAGCATGACCAGGGATAACTTGATAACGTGTGTACTGGGCAGGGTGACTGGTGAGCGAGATGGGTTGAGTGCTCAGAGCCCTTCGGCCATGCTTCCCCTACACTCGACTCCCAGCCATCCCAGTAGTTTGCCGACCCCAGGTACGCTTCCGAAGTTGGGTGGTGACTGGCAGGGTGGGTTGCCCCTGGGGGGACCACCGGTAATTTCAAACATTGTAGCACCTTCACCTCCTGAAGGGTTATCTCCAGAATTATTGCTTCAGCTCGAATTAGCTAAGCTTCAGCAGCAACAAAGGGCATGTGAGCTTCAGCAGCAATTAGAATTAGCCAGGATAGAAGAGAGAAAAACTATCAGTCAAGCAAAAATCCAAGCTGAGTCGACTAGGTACTGTGCCGACATGGACGTAGAGAAGTCGCGAGAAGAGACAACGGGACAGCGACTTGGGGCTGGTAACCGTGTTCATGAGCAGTCTCTCTCGCACTTATTGAAACTGGTTCCGGTGTTTGATGAGAGTGGTGTAACAGAATTTTTCACACGCTTTGAGAAGAAGTGCCAGGAACACCAGTGGCCAGAGAATAAATGGGCAGCACTTGTATCCTCTAGATTAATAGGCAAGGGTCTTAAAGCCTACGATGCATTGCCTATAGAGTCGTGTATTATCTATGAGGAACTCAAGGAGGCTGTCCTGAGAGCATACGAACTACAACCAGAGACGTACAGGTTGAAGTTCCGGGGTGTTACCAAGGGTCGGGAGAGCACCTTTTTGGAGCATGCCCGGGAGCTGTCCGATGCTTTTGGGAATTGGCTGAGGTCGGAGAAAGCTACTACGTTTGACGACATTAACAGTTGGTGCTTTTAGAGCAGTTTTTCAAATGCATGGGCGGCGACCTGACGTTAAACCTTAAAGAAAAGCAACCAAAAACTCTACAGGAGGCAGCTGAGATGGCTGATCTCCGGCTATCACTAATTCGTGGGTGCGGGTCTGCCCAGCGTAGTGAGGCAGGTAACAAGGGGCGTGACGCCCCACCCCCCGAGTTAGTGATATACCTTATGCAAACAAGTACAAGAGCCATGATACCAAGACTGACCACAAGACTAGCACCGTCCCATTTAAGAAGGGGCCGGGCCCTTCCCAGTACCAAGGGAAGCCCAAAGGGGAGTTGGAGTGTTATCATAGTCATAAAAAGGGGCACTTTGCAAGAGTCTGTCCTAGCAAACCACCTACAGCAGCTGTGTCTTTGGCCTGCAACATTGGTGTGTCTCCGAAGTCATCTGAGTTTGCCCGGGGCAGTTCGTCAGAGGCTGAGGCACAGCCAATGCAGAAGCACCTGGGAGGCTCGAACCCTGCTCAGGATGTTTTTTGCGACCATAGAGGGCGGGGTTGCGTGATGTGGGTGGGGCGCAAGCATGGAGTAGAGGTCTTGCGTGATACAGGTGCTTCCCAGACTCTGATGAAAAACTTGACTGGCTACCCTATAAACGCGGCTCGGGTGGTGGTGGTGCAGGGTATTAATGCAACTCGGTCATACCCACTGGTGCGGTTGGAGTTGGAGGTGGATGGTGTGGCACGTGAATTGGATGTCGGGATTGTGGAGAAACTGCCAGTGGAGGGCGTCGACCTTCTTCTCGGCAACGACTTTGCAATGCCCGCTTCTGAGGTTCTACCCTTAGTCGTTGCCGAGAGGCCGGCCGACGTGAGTAGGGAAGAGCAAGAGTGGGTCGAGCGGTGCCAGACACAACCCATGGCGTGTGTTGTCTCCCGAGCTCGGGCAGCTAAAGTGTCACAGCCTAGTCCTCCGTCTTCAGACCAGCGGAGGAACGATCAACAGGAGGAGGCTAAAGCTGGAGTTGGTTTTAAGAGTTTGACTCGGCGGCTCTCCTGGGTGATTCAGTATTAGCACCATTACTTAATTCTGGAGTAGCCCCTGGGCCTGTCATCGAGAGTGATGAGGCTGGGCATGACGAGTCTCCACGACAACAACGTTATGTACATCGAGAGAGACAGAGGGAGCAGCCCAGTATCGGGGAAGGTCATGCATTGCTCCGGGAGCAGTTAGATCGCTTGGCACCCTCAGATATACGTCGGTTGCAACTAGAGGACCCTGAGCTCCAAACGTGTGCTAATGGAGCTGTAGAGCTCGATGAGGACGGCGATGCACAGCCAGGAGATTTTGTTTATTTAGAAGGCATCTTCTATAGGCGTTTTCAAGACCCTAAACGTAGTTGGCAAGAGGGGTCCGGAGTAGTGGACCAGTTGGTGGTGCCACGGGAGTGCAGGGATAGCCTACTGAGGTTGGCGCATGACATACCACTGGCAGGACATCTAGGGGTGAGAAAAACGGTGGCGGCTTTAGAAAAATTGTTTTGGTGGCCGGGGTTGAAGGGGCAGGTGGTAACCTGGATAGCAAGGTGTCATACGTGCCAGAGGGTTGGAAAACCTAACCAAACAATTCCGAGATCCCCGTTGCACCCCATTCCTGTCAGTGGACCGCCCTTCAGTAAGGTCATCATTGATATGGTCGGACCCCTACCCCCTACTAGTGCCGGTAATAAATTTCTATTAACTATCATGGATGTGGCCACTCGTTATCCTGATGCATATCCAATGAGAAATGGCACAGCGAAAACTGTTGTCCGGAACCTGCTCTTGTATTGCTCGCGGTATGGTAACCCGCAAGAGGTGCAATCGGACCAAGGCTCTAATTTTACATCTAATCTGTTCAAACAAACTATGATTCAGCATGGCATCAGCACTGTCGTCTCTTCTGCGTATCACCCGGAGAGTCAAGGGGTGTTGGAGAGGTGGCACGCCACGCTGAAAAGCATGCTTCGATGTTATTGCTCAGAGAACGGAAGGGATTGGGACCTTGGTCTGCCGTATGTTTTGTTCGCGGCAAGAGAAGTACCTGGGGAGAGTCTCGGTTTCAGTCCGAATGAGCTTGTTTTCGGGCATCGGGTGAGGGGCCCTCTCCACATGTTGAAGGAGTATGTGAGGCGCCCACCTGAGTCACTAGCTGTCCCTGTGTTGACCTGCTGTGGTCATGGTGGAGAAGGAGAGGGGGGTAGCAATGATCAGGTGGATGAAAACTGGGATTGTCATGTCTCGGCTGATCAGTGGGCGGGGAATTCGAGCCAATGTGCGCATGATGCTCTGGCGCACCTGCCGGAGGAACAGCAGGTGGCAGTGCAGCGCCTGTTCGATTCATACCCCACTGTATTTGCCGAGCACCCAGGCCTCACTACTCAAGCGGTGCATGACGTCAATGTAGGAGAGCACCCCCCCTTCAAGTCGATACCTTATCGGGTGCCACCCATTAAACTCCCAGCGCTCAGGGATGAGCTGGAGTATATGCTGGCGAGAGGCTTGATCGAGAAGGGGGTAGTACGGTGGACTTCTCCTGTCACTCTGCAGCCCAAACCTGATGGAAAAGTTCGGTTCTGCATTGACTTTAGGCGGTTTGAACGGGTTGACCCCCACCAATGCATATCCTCTTCCCCGGGTGGATGACAGTGTGGATAAGATCGGGAAAGCAAGGTACTTGACCAAGGTAGACCTCGTCAAGGCTACTGGCAAGTACCACTGTCTGAGCGGGCTAAAGAGGTGTGCGGGTTTGTGGTGGATGGCAGTACTTACCGTTGCAACGTGATGCCATATGGTCTGAAAAATGCACCGGCCACTTTCCAGAGCTTAATGAACGACATCGTAGCAGACATCCCAAACTGTACTGTCTACCTTGATGACGTGATCATTTATGACAACGATTTCCAAAGTAACTGTGAGCACATAGAAGCCTTATTTAGTCAACTTAGTAAAGCAGGCTTGGTGGTTAATCTGGGCAAGTGTGACTTTGTGCAAGCCACGGTGCAGTATCTGGGGTTTGTGGTTGGGTTAGGGCAGGTGAGCCCGCCCCAACAGAAGATACAGGCTATCAACTTGTTCCCCAGGCCGACCACCAAGCGGCAGATCATGAGATTTTTGGGCATGATTGGGTATTACCGCCGCTTTATAAGAGGTTATTCTACTGTGTTAGCTCCTTTGACAGATCTACTAGCTAAAAATAAAAAGTTCCGCTGGGCACCTGAGTGTGAGCAGGCGTTTCGAGTAGTTAAACACCTTTTATGCACTCACCCTATCCTCAGGGCCCCAGACTTTGAACGACCATTTCAGTTGGCGACTGATGCCAGCGGAGTAGGGGCTGGTGCCGTACTTTTGCAGACAGACGAGGAAGGTCTTGAGCATCCAGTCAGTTTCTTTTCAAAGAAATTTAATTCAGCACAGAAAAACTATTCGGTTGTTGAAAAGGAACTGCTGGCAATCGTGTTAGCGCTCAGACACTTTGAGGTCTATGTTCCTGCCTATGGGCCAGTCGTGGTAGTGTATACCGACCACCACCCGCTTAAATTCCTCAATCAATTCCACAACCGGAATATGAGGCTGACCAGATGGTCGCTCATGTTGCAAGAGTACAACTTAGACATTCGCCATATTGCCGGTTGTGAGAATGTGATTGCGGACTGTTTGTCGCGGGGGGAGGATCCGGGGTAGGCTACCACAGTATGTTGGTATAGCCTCCTGTCTTCGCTCGGTGTGTATTTTTGCGCTGGTGCTTGTTGGCTCGCATGTGTAGCATCAGCGTAGGGTCGCAGGGCAGGAGTTGTTGGCTTTGATTAGACGAAAATTAGGCTACATCTATAGTAGCCGCCAAAAACAACATTAAAATAAAATATGAAAAATTAAATAAAAACTCTTTCTTTTTAATAATTAATTTTAAGATAATATTGTAGCTGAGTACTGAGTGCAGATGATTTTCTCTCAGTAGGCTGTGCTTCTTAAAGCTCGCTCTGGGAGCACAATGTTATGAATTAATGTATTATGTATGGGAAGGGTGATATGATTTTTTGATATATAAAATATTGTTGTATTTTTTTTTTTGGAGACTGAGCTTGCATTCCATGAGTGGCAGAGTGGTTAGGAGTGGCAGATTCTAGCGACATTCTGCCTGTTCAGATATGGGCTCATGGTTGAGTGTCCCATATCTTGGGGGGGGGTGACACCTCCCGGCGCTAGCAGAATGGTTGCGTGGGGCATTGCATCTCGCTAGCGCTCGCCAGGATGGGGGGATGGGCTACAGTTGTCCTAGAATGATCTGCTTTCTTTTATTAGTGTCGTGTTGCCACAGACAGTCTAGAAATGGTCTTTGTTTTGGTCTGTGACCGCGCCCTATATTTTATATTCGCTATAATATAAATGTTGCTTGTGTGGGAGGCGAGCGAGAGCGGGTGAGGGGGTACACCTGGCAGCGGAATGAGCTATCACGCGGCTCGCTTGGGCGCTGACGGCGTTGGCGGCCGGGTGGTCAACTAGTCCTTGCTCATCGCGGCCTCGTGTTTTTTACCAGCTTAGAGCTGGCCTGACACGCGTATCGTCTACATCCTTTGCAATTCTGTCCCCCATACTTGCCACTTTGCATACTATTTCTCTCTCTCGACTTCTCCTTTCTCATTCTCTAATCTTTATTAAACTCAACATCCCTTCTGGTTTCAGCATAGACGTTCACCGTCGGCCAGTCGTATTGTACGCGAAGCTCTCAGATATTTCCATGTATAGGAAACGTTAAGGTATATAACGTTAAGGAGGTATTATGCTTTATTGAGGTTTGGAGAGATGGACTTTTCCGTATGTGTCCTCTCTCGGGAAGGTTGTAGACCGGTATATGTCTCCCTGGCAAGGTGTTGAGTGATTCTGCTTGGTTATCTAAAGCTAGACTAGGGGTAAGGTTACTGTGTCGTTGTCTCCGATGTGTGCAGTGTTAGCTAAGCCCTACACGACATCGACAGGTACTGTGGGAGCCTAAGTTGTCTTCGGGTGGGTTTACTTTGCGAGCACAGCGCTGTGGTGTGAGAGGGCCATTGCCTATCCCTCACAACATAGTGCTGCCTCTTTGTGTTGACATCTGAGGGATCGCCAGGATAGAACTAGGTACTAGAGACCTAGATTTATCAAGAGAGCATCCCCGTCATATAACGTAATCTTCATTATACCACCTTCGGTCAACGTTAGGATACGAGCCGCATGCTCGCCCATTGTTGCCCTGCATTGATACCCCAGCTAGACTTTATTAACTGAGCAGACACTGGTTAGAGATAAGCCCCCATTATTATATGTATGCAGCATTATTATTCACTGCACTTTTGAGCCGAGGTTGTTGTTGAGTTGCACAACCCTAGTAGGCTGTTGCGTTGTGTCACAAAGCATTTCTTTAGTTGTCGAGCATTACTACCTTTGCGCAGTCTTTATTATTCGCCTGCCTATTATTACTATATGTCCTAGTATTTATTGTGACCCGTATTCTGCATTATAATTGTTCAAGATTCTTTACGAACATCTTCCCAGCATCAGACTTATTTCAGAAGTTTCCAGTTGATGTTGCAGGACTAGCATTGCACTTTCTTTAATACAGGAGTGCCAGTTATTTGAGTATCTACCGTAACGTTAATTAATCACGTTAACTATCTTTTCTTTGTGTAACCTAATCGAGTAATCTTTTACTGTTTGAGAATAGGCTGTTTCATCGAGCGTCAGCCTAGTGTGTGTGCACCAGTTACCAAGTCATAGGATACCTCGTTGTCCAGGCACGACTCAGGGCGGTAATGGTGCTTTGTTTTCCAGTGTTTAAGGCAGGGGTTGGATCTAGTGTTACCGTTGTTGCATTTTGCCATTATCTAGTCCAATGTTGAAGAGCCCTGTGTCTTTGAGAACCTGGATCGTAACAAAGGCGAGTACTACGCACCCTACGTAGAGGAGGTGGTATACACTGGGAAAGCTCCGAGGAACACTGATTATTGTAGTAGCGATAAAATAGCGAGAGAGATGCAACATTGCGGCAAAGAGAGAGAGATTGCAGAGTTGGTGAGTGGACGGGAGTTAATGATACGAAAGGCTTTCCTTTCTACTTTATCTAGGAGTGTGGTGTGAGAGGATCCTCCCCACACATGTGAACAATACTCAATACAAGGATGCACTGTGCCCCTGCACAGAGCAAGAAGCTGCGCAGGGGTAAAGAACCCCTTGAGGCGGTTGACCACACGCAGCTTCTGGGAGGCTGCCTTAGCGAGATTGGTAATATGGTCTTTCCAAGTGAGAGCAGAAGAAAAAGAGACACCGAGAACATTGAGAGAAGATGAAGGGTTGATTTTTGTATTGTTGAAGAATAAGGGCTAGTCCTCTGGAGGTTCCTGATGGGTAGTAAGATGGATAAATTGAGTTTTGGAAGCATTAAATGCTACAAAGTTTTCTATACCCCAATTGGAAATAGTATCTATATCAGAAGATAAGTATTTTATGGCTACATTATGTTTACTTTTAAGAGACTGCTGGCTGGGGCGTTCTGGAAAACTAATTGAGTGGAGTAAGGTAGAGTCGTCTGCATATGAATGGATGGGACTGGATGTACAGTTGAGAAGATCATATATGAAAATTAGAAAGAGAATAGGAGATAGGACAGAACCCTTAGGAACACCGGAGTTGATAGGATGAGGAAATGAGCGATGGCCGTCCACAACCGCAGCTATGGAACGGCCAGAAAGGAAATTAGAGACAAAGGCACAGATGGAGGGACAGAAACTGAAGGAGGGCAGTTTGGAAATTAATGATTTGTGCCAGACTTTATCGATGGCTTTCGATATGTCTAGTGCAACAGAAAAAGTCTCACCGAAGTCCCGAAACTTGGATGACCAAGAGTTAGTAAGATATGAAAGAAGAGCACCAGTAGAGCGACCCTTAAGGAAGCCATACTGTTGATCTGAGAGCAGATTATGAAAAGAGAAATGCTTAAGAAATTTGGAAGCAAGAATAGTTTCAAAAACTTTAGAAATACAAAAGATGAGAGCAATTGGACGATAGTTGGAGGGTTGAGAGCGGTCATCCTTCTTTGGGACAGGTTGAATGAGATCAAACTTCCAGCAAGAAGGAAAGACGTTTGAGGAGAGACAGAGACGAAAGAGTTTGCCTAGGCAGGGGGTCAGCACGGAAGCACAGTTTTTAAGTACAACAGGAGGAACACCGTCCGGACCGTATGCCTTCTTAATATTAAGCCCAGAGAGGGTAAAAAGTACATCTTTAGAAGAGATTGGGATATTA
This sequence comes from Paralithodes platypus, assembly GCA_032716605.1. Classification (NCBI taxonomy): domain Eukaryota; kingdom Metazoa; phylum Arthropoda; class Malacostraca; order Decapoda; family Lithodidae; genus Paralithodes; species Paralithodes platypus. The sequence continues at coordinate 39,850,929 of CM064489.1, read as the reverse complement.
GGCATAAGTTGGAGAGAGGGGGGTGGAGAGGGAGGAATAGCACCAGAATCATCCAAGGTAGAGTTTCTGGCAAAAGTTTGAGTATAGAGTTCAGATTTGTCAGAGGAAGAAATATTGGTAGTGCCATCAGAGGGGAAAAGGGGAGGGAAAGATGAGGAAGAAAAGTTGTTGGAGAGGTTTTTGGCCAGATGCCAGGAAGCTTGGGAAGAGCTACAGTTGGATAGTTCAGTGCATTTATTATTGATGAAAGAGTGCTTGGCAAGTCGAAGAACAGATTTGGCTTGATTCCGGGCAGAAACATAGGAAGAATGAGATTCTTGAGTTTTAAGGCATCAGTACCGTTTGAATGCGTCCTCCTTGTTGTGGACAGCAGTAGAACAAGCGTGAGAAAACCAAGATTTTTTTGCATTAGACAGAGAGAAAGAAAATGGAATGTACGCTTCCATGCCAGGGAGGATTACCTCGGTAATGCGTTCAGCATTCTCCAAGGGTCCTCGGCCACGGAAGCAGAAGTCATTCCATGGGAAATCAAAGAAGTACTGCCGGAGAGCCTCCCAGTCGGCAGCGCCAAAGTGCCACAAGCACCGCCGGCTGGGAGGATCGGATGGCCGTACTGAAGAGATAGGACAGTTGACAGAGATTAGTTTATGGTCGGAGGAGCCCAAAGGAGAGAAAAGATTGACAATATAAGAGTAAGGGTTAGAAGTCGGAAATAAGTCAAGAATGTTCGGCCGATCTCAAAAGCGATCCGGAATGCGGGTGGGTTGTTGGACCAGCTGCTCTAGGTAATTTATGATAGAAAAGATGTAGGCTTGTTCACTAGGTTTGTCAGTAGAGTGAGAGGAGAGCCATTGGCGATGGTGAAAGTTGAAATCTCCTAAGATGGAGATTTCAGAGAAGAGAGAGATAGATAGAATGTGTTCCAATTTAGAGTTTAGATAGTCGAGGAATTTGGGAAAGTCGGTAGAGTTAGGGGAAAGATAGACAGTACAGAAATATTTAGTATGAGAATGACAGGATAGTTTGAGCTATAAAGTTGAGAATTCAGAGGAGTCAAAATCGGGAACACGAGAGCAAGTGAGTTTGTTGTGCACGTATGCACAACATCCGCCTTTGGCTTTGAAACTAGGATAGAGAAAGTAGGAGGATACAGAGAAGGGGCTGCTGGAAGTTGTTTCAGATACCTGGGTTTCGGTGAGGAAAAGAAAATCAGGTTTGGAGGAGGAGAGATGGTGTTTGACAGAGTGCAAATTAGAGGAAAGGCTGCGAATATTGCAAAAGTTGATAGTAAGAGTGACAGGCCGTGGTCCAGAGCATTTAGAGGGGTCGTCAGGGGAAGGTCAGGCATGTGTCGGGGTATTTATGATCCCCCTCCCCCGACTGGGGACTCTCCACTCGACCGCTGTTGATACAGGCTTGGGATCGACGTATAAGAGACTGTCGTACACGTTCAAATATCCCTGGTGTGGTTCTTACTTTTCTGCAAACCTCTTGAACTCGTTGCCACAGTTGCTGACAGGTGTTGATTTGTGTAGCATACACCCTGCTCTTCAAGTGTCCCCAAAGATAAAAATAAAGTGGAGTTAGGTCCGGTGATCTAGGTTGCCAGGTGATGGGACCACCACAGCCTATCCACTTATCAGGATGTATTATAACATTAAGGAAATCCCTCGTACCTCGTGCAAAGTGAGCTGGGGTCCCATCATGCATGAACCACATTTGTCTATGTGTTCTGAGAGCCACATCTTCAAGTAGTATGGGTACGATAAGTCATCCTGAAGAAATCTGTTGTACACGTTGCCTGTGAATCGTTGTGGTAGCAGAAAAGGTCCGATTAGATTAGATGGTCACCAAGAATACCGGCCCAAACAGAGTTCCTGATGTCCCCTCGTTCTTGTTACATGTGGGTTTTCTGCTGTCAATGCACAAAATACAGTAGTTGAGGTGATGGTAATCTACTGATCGTTTTCATCCCCTAGATTCTCCTATGTATACTAAAATGTGTAATATCCCGGTAAATATGAAATATTTCCAAAAACGTCACATAGTAAAGTATATATATTATTGCTAGGTCTATGCATCCTGAAATTTAGGAAAAGTATTTTTGAAGCACCCTATATAATAACTTTAAATAGCACATGTATATTGCTAATTATTCATATTAAGACAAATAATAAAGCTTGTAAAAATAAATAACATTCATGAAAATCATGTACAAATTGCTAGGTTAAAATCCTGTCTACCGCGATAGATTAATAGGCATCATATGCTATGAATATATATACCTAAATACAAGTAATGGGATAGCAAACGGACAAGAGTTAGACAGTAAAACTAACATAGGCAGGTGGATAGACCAAACTAAAGATATGAATGCAGACAGACACACAGAGAGTTCGCGTTATATATACACATCAAATAATGAGATAAAATCTGAGACAGGAAATAGCAATGGCAGCGGTATGAGTGTTGATAAGATAGACATATATTAATGTAAATATATATATATACATATATATATATAGATATATATATATACAGTATATATATATATATATATATATATATATATATATATATATATCGGTATATATATATATATATATATATATATATATATATATATATATAGAGAGAGAGAGAGAGAGAGAGAGAAAAAAAGAGAAAGAGAGAGAGAGAGTACAAAGGAGTACAAAGGAGTACAAAGGAAATCAAGCAACAACAGGTCTAGTGACCCTTCTAGGCTGCTTGTCCTCCAAAATACTGAGGATCAAGTGTCCAAACAGTGGTTTAGAGTGGGTAAGGGAACATTGGAAAGGGAACTACTGCCCTAGAACTAATGTCCGTGGCAGGATTAGGAAGTTAGTAGGGGACAGATGGGTTAGTAACTGAGGGGGGGATAAAATAAAGTTATTCATTTACAAACGCAGTCAGTCACGGGTTTGATTTGAGATATTTGTCTAAGCGGAGTTTAAATGAATCAACGGTGCTGCAGTCTATAACGTCTCGGGGAAGCCCATTCCACAAGTTGACAACTCAATTGAAGAAGAAATTCTTAGATTCGTGTGAGTTAAAAGATTTACCAATAATTTTGCAACCGTTTCCCCGCGTGTAATTAGATTGGTCGATAGTGAAGTACTTACTACAGTTCATATTGTCGATGCCTTTGATGATTTTGAACACTTGAATTAAGTCACCTCTTAATCTGTGCTGGGTTAAAGGAAATAGATTTAATTCTCTAAGACGCTCTTCGTATGGTTTGTTCTTTAGGCTAGGTATCATTTTGGTAACTCTACGTTGAACTCGTTCTAGGGTAATAAGGGCACCAGGATTGAACACAGTATTCCAGAAGAGGGCGGACTAAGGAATTGTAAAGGGTTAGGATAACTTCTTTGGATTTATGCTCAAATGACCTGCCTATAAAGCCAATTATTTTGTTTGCCTTCTTAACAACTTCTGAACATTGTTGACTCGGTTTTAGGTTACTCGATATTGTTACTCCCAGATCGGTTTCTTTGTTTACATTCTTAAGCTGAGTGCCATTCATCGAATAGTTTGCTTTCTCATTTAGGTATCCGATATGTAGTACTTTACATTTATCCGCATTGAAACTCATTTGCCAAATGTGGGCCCAACATGACAATTTATCTAGATTGTGTTGCATATCGTCAACTTGTTCTTTTCAGAGTACGCTATTTGCAATTTTTGTATCGTCAGCAAATTTTGAGATTGTACAGGTGAGACCCTCATCTATGTCGTTGATGTAAATTAGAAAGAGAATTGGTCCTAGTACCGATCCCTGGGGTACCCCGCTACTTACATTGGTCCATTTAGATGCCTTACCGTTTATGACTACTCTTTGCTTTCTGTCGCTGAGCCAATTTTCTATCCATTTCAACACACCGTCTTGTATTCCATGCGCTTTTAGTTTTAGCAGTAAACGTTTGTGGGGAACTTTGTCAAAGGCCTTTTGAAAATCAAGGTATATAATATCTACAGCTTTACTCTCATCGTCGAGGTTGAGGATATCGTGGAAGAAGTCTAAGAGGTTTGTTAACACTAGATTAGCGGGCTAGCTGTTTATTTATATGTACCGCCCAGCGGGGTGTTTTTAGCCAAAATAGGGCTGTTTACGTGATAATTTTCATGCCTAAATAAGACGCAGAGCGTAAAACAAATATCTATCCCTGAAAGGGCATAAACAGAGCTTTCCAATGACACCATAACGATCCTTTTATGACGGCTAGTTTTCTTGCAACAACCGCGCAACGCGAGTGCAAAAAGCATGTAATTCGGTACTTTCCCAATTAAATTCAGTATGTAGCGAGTGAGAGAGGGAGAAGGAGGTGGGATTCGTGTCAGTAGGTTCGCCGCGGTGGTCTGGAGCAGTCATACGCTCGCTACTCTCCTGCCACCACTTGTCTCTCTCTCTCAGCAACATTACGTGCTGAAATTGCCACACGACCTATGTCGCGCGCCACCAGATAGTCCAGATTTATTATACTCGACTTATGTTGCGCGCCGACAGTTAGGGGTTAAACAGGAACGTTTTTTACGAAAGCCGTGTTGAGTATCTTTAAGTAAGTTATTTGCCTCTAAGTGATTTACGAGTCTGTCTCTTATGACCGTTTCTAGCATTTTACATACAATTGAGGTTAAGCTAATTGGACGATAGTTACTAGGTAGGGATTTGCTGCCTTTTTTGAATATCGGTGTTACGTTGGCTAGCTTCCACTGATCAGGCATAGTCCCAGACTGCAAGGATTCATTGAATAGCAATGTCAGTGGTTTGGAGAGCTCATCCTTAGCTCCCTTTAGAACTCTAGGTGAGATTGTATCAGGTCCAGGCGTTTTATTTACCTTGAGTTGATCTAAACAATTCAATACTTCTCTCTCTGTAACGGTGATATTGCTTAGAACATCTAAATTATCAATCTGAATCGGCGAGGGTGTAGGGATATTAATGAGGTCTTCGGTTGTAAAAACTGATGCAAAGAAGGTATTGAGGGCATTACTCATTTGTACTTCGTCTTTGGTGTATTCTCCATTTTCATCGACTAACGGTCCAACAGTTGAAGTAACTACTTTTTTCTTTCTGATATAACTATAGAATTCTTTCGGGTTTGTTTTACTTTGATTTGCAACATGTGACTCCAGGCTCTTTTTACTTTGCTTAATTAACTTTTTGGCTTTGCGTCGTAGCTCTACAAATTTCACATGTTCTTCGTCATTTTGTGAGGATTTTAATCTATCATTAGCAAATTTTTAGCAAGCAGACAGTCTGAAATATCTTTATTCCGCCATTTGGGCTTATCATTATGGCCTGGACGCCGTATTTTCGATGGTATGCTGTCTTGCACTGCCTTAAGGTAAGTGGTTGTGAAACACTCCCAAGATGTATTAATGTCGTTATTGTTAGTCAGAAAGCTCCAGTCAGTTTCTTTAAGCTTTGATTTAAGTTTATGAAAATTTGCTTTCTTGAAATTAGGGACTTTCTCAATGCTGCTATTTGATTTATTACTAGTAAACTTTAAAGTGAAAGTTATTGTACGATGGTCGCTGTTACTGAATTCATCACCAACATTCAAATTCTCTATTAATTCTTCTTTTGTTGCGAGTACAAGGTCAAGCACATTATTACCACGGGTCGGAGATTGTACAAATTTAAAAAGTGAACTCTCTTGCAAGTTAGCATAGAGGTCGTGTCCAGAGTGTGATGTAAGAATATCGCCCCATTTAGTCACGGTAAGTTGAAATCGCCAAGAATTACGGTATCTTGTATATTAGTTATATCTGCAATTTGTTCATAAATTTCACTGTCAGTTTGCACTGATTGAGATGGGGGTCTGTATAATAAAGCTAGTGTTATTTTAGTTCCTCGTTTATTATTTAATAGTACGTAAGATATGTCTATATTCGCAATTTGAGGTTTTGACATTAAGACGGGATTAAGACTTTCCTTTATAAAAAACAGAACTCCTCTTCCATTTCTATTGATCCGACTTTTCTCAAACATTGCATAACCAGGAAGCGTATATTCGGCTAAAAAGTCTCTGTCTTGCGTATTTAACCAAGATTCTGTAATGCCGATTATATCATAATGTTCTGTAAACACGATTGCTTCTAGATCTGAAAATTTATTGCGTATGCTACGAGCATTTACATAAAACACCTTAAAAGTATTAGAGTTGGATGTTATTGATTGTTCATTGTCTGAATTTTCAGTTCGTATTTGACTTACACTACCCTGTCTGGGGTCTGGTTGATCCCGTTTTTTGAACGGAAATCCTTGACTCCATCGCTCAGCAGGCGACCAAGACGTGCAGCTCCTACTTCATTGAGATGTACACCATCTCCTGAAAACAAAGATTTATCATAGTAAAAATGATCCCATGTGTCTACAAAGCCGATGTCCTCCTCCCTGCAGAGTTTAGCTAGACGGCGATTTGTACTGGTATCTATGTTGTAGAATCGTTTTTTCTACATTAATCCGGGGAACAATTCCTGAAATTAAGATTCTATTAGATTTTTCCTTGAAGGACCTGATCAGCCGCCGGTACTTGTAAAGTAGTTCCTCTGACCACGTCCGTTGGACATCGTTAGATCCAACGTGGATGACGTACGTAGTGCTTGCGGGGGCGAGCCTGGAAACCTCTTCCACAGCCGCAACAATGTCGTCCACGCCGCCACTTGGGATACAGAATCGCTTTCTGGTCCTGGGTGCCCTGGCGCAGAACTCGGTTAGTTGGCCACGGACCATGGAGTCGCCCACAAGCCGAACTTCTTCCGTTTCCTCTTCCTCGTCAATAGCCAGAATTTTGAAGCGGTTTTGGCATGTTGTCGGGATGACCTTCCTGGTAATGGTACTGGGATTCACATTGTTTCTCACTAACTGAAAGTTGTCCTGGGGGGGGAGTGAGAGTAGAGTCTTTATTATTATCTGCAACATCTAAGGTAGCTGCCGGTGTGGGTACCGGTACCGGTACTGTATGCAGTGGAATGGCGGTTGACATCGTAGTGGTTTCTTGGGCCGAGGGCACTCCTATGTTGAGTGTGGCAAATTCTTGAAGGGATTCAAGCTTCGTAGTCAGGGCATCGATCTTGCGGTGAGCTGCATTCAATTCATCCGCAATCTTCTCTCGGAGCTGGCAAAATCTACAAATTTGGACATCAGTATCAACAAACATGGTAGGGCCAAATTTACCGGAACAACTCGTGCAGGTTTGTTGCGGCGCCATGACCTATAATCACAATATGCCTGAAAATCACACAAATTTATGTTAGCAAAATGGTACAATTAAAGCCTGAAAATCACAAAAAATGTATGTTAGCAATGTGATACAATTAATTCCTGAAAATCACACAATTTTGTTAGCAATATGATACAATTAATATGCCTGTAAATCACAAAAAATATGTTGGCAATAGAACACAATTTATGCCTGAAAATAAAACAAAAATTGATGTTAGCAGTATGACACAGTTAAAGCCTGAAAATCACAAATGGACTAGAAATTTGTTACAAAATTTACTGGAAAAAAAAGTGGGAGAGGGTTAATGTGCCTGAAAATGGAAAACAGTAACAAAAAATATTTATTAGCAATATGGTACAATTAATGCCTGTAAATCACAAACAGAATATGTTAATCACAAAAAGAATATTATGGCTGTAAATCACAAAAAATATGTTAGCAATAGAACACAATTTATGCCTGAAAATATAACAACAATTTATGTTAGCAGTATGACACAGTTAAAGCCTGAAAATTGTAAATGGACTAGTAATTTGTTACAAAATTGACTGGGAAAAAAAAGTGGGAGAGGGTTAATTTAGCCTAGTGAGAAAACTGGAAAGCAGTATACAGTACAGTAACAAAACATATTGGTTAGCAATATGGTACAATTAATGCCTGTAAATCACAAAAAGAATATGTTGATCACAAAAAGAATATGTTAGCAATAGAACACAATTTTATGCCTGAAAATAAAAATAAAATGATGTTAGCAGTATGACACAGTTAGGCTAAAGCCTGTATATTAGTTTATACAGTGGTCGACACAATAATAATAATAATGGAGTTAGTAATATCCCTGTCAAGAGTGTGAGAGGCCTATTAATATGGTGACAAGTATCTGAAATGCGATTAACACCTTAAGAGCGGCCTATGCGGTTTATTTATATGTACCGCCCAGCGGGGTGTTTTTAGCCAAAATAGGGCTGTTTACGTGATCATTTTCATGCCTAAATAAGACCCAGAACGTAAAACAAGTATCTATCCCTGAAAGGGCATAAACAGAGCTTTCGAATGACACCATAACGATCCTTTTATGATGGCTAGTTTTCTTGCAATAACCGTGCAACGCGAGTGCAAAAAGCATGTAATTAGCCACTTTCCCGATACAATTCCTTATATAGCGAGTGAGAGAGGGAGGAGGGAGCTGGGATTCGTGTCAGTATGTTCGCCGCGGTGGTCTGGAGCAGTCATACGCTCGCTACTCTCCTGCCACCACTTGTCTCTCTCTCTCAGCAACATTACGTGCTGAAATTGCCACTCGACCTATGTCGAGCGCCGCCACATAGTCCAGCTTTATTTAACTCGACTTATGTTGCTCGCCGTTAATTAATGGTTAATAAATAGGCTATCAAAAAGTATTACAGTAACTAAATTATTCTAACCCAATATTAAAACTATCTTGACAAATGTTAGTGTGTGCGATTTATATAGATAACCAAGATAAAAAGTTCAACCAAGGAGAGTATTGGCTAGACTTTGATATATAAAATACAAGAAGAGGGTTTGTTTATGCGTACACAGGTGGCGCTGGTATCGGCGGCGTCTCTACTAACTTGACAAATAGAATTTTGAAAAACAAACGTTTATCAGTCAAAACTACAGTACAATGTCATGCAAGATAACTACTGGGTGGTTTGCTAAGCACTTAACTACAGTGAGGGCTAAAATATCTACAATAAGTGCTAGAACTTTATAATATGAAACAAGCAAATAGTTTGTTTACTTTAGAGCGTCGGTCGTCACTAACCGGTACAAATGTAAACAAAAGCAGTCTCGATAAACAACCGTTTATCAGTAAAAATCACAGCAAAATTACATGCAAAGCAACTACAGGGCAGTAAAGCTAGAGCTTAGCTATAGCTACGGGGGGGGGGGGGGGGGGGAGGACACACAAAGAGAGGAAGGAAGTGAGACAAGAGGAAGGAATATTAGAAGAGGGAGAGAGATGGAAGGATAAGAAGGCTCTTAACAAGACAGGGGTAATTGATACAATGAAAGTATAAACATATAAACATACACGGATCTAGACAGACTTGTACACATAAAGTCTATCACATAAAGTTTCTTCCCTCCAGTGTATGGAAGTAAAAATGAAATTTTAAACTTTAAATATTTCAGTCTATAATCAAGAGGTAATATATAAATGCATGAACTACTACTGCTTACAATTTGTGTGCGCTTTTGTATACATTTCAGAGCCGCGGCAGTCGAGTGGTGAGCAAGCTCACATGTGAATCTGCTTGACCTGGGTTCGATCTCAGCCCAGGCGGACATTTAGTGGGTGTTGTAGTACGTCCTAGCATGTTTCACATGCTTGCACCCAGTCGGGGGGACACCTCGACGACTTATACAGACTAATAACACGCATAACAAAGCCACTCCAACAGCTTCCTCTCTCTCCAACACCCCTTCTCCCCTGTCTACACTCTTCAGAAAAATAGGAAAAGGAGAATGTAGATACGAGGTGCTGTTGTAAAGGCTTATCCTTCAATACCTTCACCTAACCTGAAACCTGACACACACATACATGCACGCACCAACTTATATGTGAATAGCTTAATAAAAAGCTGTATGGAGTGACGGAGAGGGTAAAGGGGCTTTCACACAGTCAAGAACGCAATGCAGCATAACGACGAATACGTATGTGGGGTATGGTCTGCAAGATGCGATTGATGGTCGTAGATGGTCAGCGGCAGCAGGCTGCATGCGTGGACATGCATGGACGGGCCCCAAAAAGTTCAGCCAGCTCAAATTTGAGACCGCATGCAATGCATGCTGCTGCATGCGGCATGCAATATACAGTTAACGGTCGTGAACATGCGGATGCGGTCTGAAGTCGGTCTGCAACATACGATAGGGTTCGGGAACATACCGCGCCAGTCTGGGTGTAGCACGACCATCTCGCATACATCCACATAACCCAGGGGATGCATGTTAGTTTACATTTTAAACCGAATAAAATTGTTTAATAGTAGCCAAAATAAAGTTAAAAGGACGTTACCGGTACAGAATGGGTTAATATTACAGCCAGAGGATTAAGCTTAATTCAGGCAGAACTTCGAGGAATGAAAGGGTTTATTCTCTAGCTATGACAGGTCCTTCGTACGTTGAATAAAGTATACAGTATGAAGTTAGTTGCTTTATTGTCCTTTGTTTTTGTTTTTTTATCTCGGTATTAATTTACACAAATGTTAGTTGTTTGGTATGTATATAATCTGTGATTAATTTCTAATATGATGGAATAAATAATGGTTAGGTTTATTGTGTGTGATGAAAATGATAAAACTACAGAAAAAGATACTATAAAATGTATATGTTATCTCCCTATTAATGTACATAAATAATAGTTGTTTGGTATGTATTTTATCTGTGATTAATTTCTAATGTGATGGAATTGAAAACATGAACATCCCACCAACTTATTAAAATTAAAATTATTGAAGATCCAAATACCAACATTTTCCCTCATCTTATATTTCTGACACTGAGCTCATTGACTGGTAGCATGTTGCCATACAAAGGGTATTGTTTTTCCCATTTATTAATGTCCTCATTTTGGACAAATGAGAAAAGTTGGGGGAAGTGTTTTAATATTTTTTGTAATAAATTTTGTGAGTATTTTGTTTTAACAGTTGTTGGGATATTCTCTAGTTTATTCAATCACATCAAAAAAGAAACCCAGATTAAATAGAGACCATACATCAATCATTTATGTCCATTGATAAGAGATATAAATATATATAGGGAAATCAATTTATATACAGAGAGTGAGAGAAGTGGTGAAGGGAAGAAGTGAGGGAAGGAAGTGACCACCCTTTTATATGCCAATCGTGGGACAATAGCGCGGCATTCGGCAACGGTCTGAAGTGTATGCTGGGCCGTAGCCACATATAGTTGGTGGCAATATTTTGTGATTGGCTGTCGGTCTGAATCGGTCGTGATTGGTCGGTGTCGATCGGCTACCGGAAATTACCGTTATATTCACATTATTCGGCGGTCAGTGCATGCACGGTGATATGCCTACAATGGTTGGTTGTACGCAGTTATTGTCTGCTGCCTGCATAACAAAATTGCAGTCGGGGCCACATTTCTCAAGACCGAGGCAGAACACGGATGTGCCGGTATGCGGTATCGTATTCTTGAATGTGTGAAGGCCCCTTTACAGGGTGCTGGCTTAATATGGTACTCCATTAGAGTCATCTGAACTCCTATTTTAACTAACTAAGGAGGTTCACTTCAGCTCGTGACAGCTTGGAATATGTATACATCAACACTAATGCCCGTGACTGTACAGTAAACACAGCTGATCTCCCTCCCTGTTGTTTGTTAAGGAGATAAATAGTTACGTTGGCACCGGGAATGATTCTGCGTTATCAATATACTGTAGATCAGGAAGGTATAATATCTCGGACTTGGTATGGATCTGGGTTAACTATAATCATAGACTACAGTGGTCTATGCTATAATGTATCGTATATTTTAACTTAAACTATGATCTATTATAATATGTGGCTATGTTACTTTGTTACGTTAAGCATATTTTTACATTAGGTTATTCAGTAACATGCCTTGTTCGATGTTATGCAATGGGATTCTATTATCTCAAGACATATTCACAGCGGGGAAGGAAAAGATCAAAAGATCCTATGTTTGCTTGCTTTTATAGGGTTGTGCGCGCTCTCTCTCTCTCTCTCTCTGGTTCGCTGCCATTCATCATCTTGTAACCGACAGGTGTTGGCCTGTTAAGTGTAATATCCAAGTTCGCAAATTGCATTTAAATTGGAGGAAATGTAAGCAACCCTGAGGAAATTGAACAACTTGTCACGTACGGATCTGAGTTGTTGTTTAATTGGTGTAATACACTAATAGTATTCGATGTATATCCTCCTTGATTGGAGACATAGCAGATAAGCAATTCAACTTGAAGTTCAAGGTGATGCATATAGGATGAGTAAATAAATAAGATCGCACTAATCACTACTGTGGAGTTATTATTAACGTCATTCTTAACACCAATAAGCCTCAAATTGAAAGCAATACAAGTATGTGATCTTCCCAGGATTCGAGACTAGGATATTTCATACATAACTTACACGATCCAACCATTACACCATCAATACTGATCTAGGTTTTTGATTACCGTTGTTATGTTATAACATAATAGGAATGCAGTCATATATACCACATAATGCAGTCATATATACCACATAATGCAGTCATATATAACACATAATTTACAATAATAATGGCATACCGGTACCGCATATCCCCACATTAGTATCTAGCTTAATATCTCATAGGTCAAACGCTAACTTAATTATACCCAAATCATACTTACTGTATACACTACAACCACAACCACCCAACACTTGGTAGCTGCTGCACACAACAACACAACTCATAACTCACACCATGACTATACAGTATACCTCTCATACCACATACTACAACCCCTCGTAATAATGTTAGCATACATCATAACCACAATTATAATATTATCCATATATAACACAATTACACCAACATACACCAATATTACCACAACTCACTATTCACACCTTACCTATTGTACATATCCCTCATAACATATACTGCTACCACACCACACCTTATATTATATATAGTCAGGTGGTGATTGTGTGTGTGTGTGTGTGAGGGGGGGGGGGGGGGGGAGTGTGTGTGTGTGTGTGGGAGGGGGGGGGGGGGGTCAGTGTGTGGTTTTGGGGAGGTTAGTGGGTGTTTAACTGTACATGCGGACGTGCGTGCGTGCAAGAGCGTGTATGTGTCCGAGTAGCAGCGTGTGTTGTAAGGATTAATACAAATTATAATAAAATACAAGTGGTTGGAGAGTCAAACAACAACATTAGACAGAGCAGAAGTAAAGATCAGAGGTCAGGGAATGTTTAGGTGATTATTAAATCCAACACAAGACTTACTACCTCCCCAAACAACACAACAGGATAAAGACAAGAGGGCAAAACTCCAGTTAAGGGGGATGGTTGGTTTTGTTTTGTTTAAACCCTTTCTCCCTCGTGTTTAGCCACATCAGTTTCGTTCCATGTAGGTAATTTTATGAGGAAGCGGCTTTCGGCCGGGAAATTTTTCTACCGAAAAGTGTGAACATTTATCTTGTAGGGGTTTTAGGGGTTTTTTTTGTTGAAGCCTGATGGAGGTCTAGCAAGGATATTATAAAATAAATGAATAAATACATGAATAGACTAAAATATAACCACTACACCCTTCAGCTCAAAATGTTAAAACTTCTATGATGCAAAAACAAAATAGTTTGTTTAGACACATTTTAAATACATTAATGAACTGGAAAAACTGCATTTGGAGGCGTGCCTGTGTGTTGAGAAGGGGGAGGTGGGGGGGAGAGCAATTATGGTAATGATGAAGACAATAAACAGAAGCAATGTAGTGAGCAACGAAAACAAAAGGGAAAACAAGAAGGAACAGAAGAAAGGGAGAGGGAGAGGAATACAAATATATGAGGCAGGGAAGAATAACGCAACATGAGAGTTACATATAGTTACATATATACACATAGATAGCCTACTCTCTCTCTCTCTCTCTCTACCTCTTTCTCTCTCCAAACTAGACGTTGCCGGCTACATTTGTGTTTCGTTGATCCAGGATATAATATGGTGAACGAGGTTAACAAGTGATATAATTCAAATATTCAAATATATTTATTTAGCCTTCAGATATACAATAAGTTCAGAATTTAAATACATGGAAGTCAACTGGCTAAGCCTTATGAGAGAAAGCTCTCTTTAAGGCACCTTGATTTAACCCGAATTAATTTAAATGTTTACATACATATAATATATACTCTTTCAATTCCCACCCATAAACTTACACCACATAAACATACTCAGCACAAAAGTAACTTACAATTTGACGGATGTTTTAATATTTACTCAATAAAAATGATTTGAGGGACATCTTAAAACTAGACAGGGAGGGTTTATCCAGAATATGCCGAGGCAGTGCATTCCAGACCTTTACACCATGATAATGAATCGATTTTTGAGATTGATTTGATGCCAATAATGGAATTTCTAAATCTCTTGTGTTTCTTAAGGTATATCTTTCATTTAAACGAAAATTAAATATATTTATTGGATTGTAATTATTAATGGCTTTATAAACAAAGATAGCAGTGCAATATATGTTTATGTCTTCCCATTTATGGTATTGTAATTATTAATGGCTTTATAAACAAAGATAGCAGTGCAATATATGTTTATGTCTTCCCATTTATGGGATTGTAATTATTAATGGCTTTATAAACAAAGATAGCAGTGCAATATATGTTTATGTCTTCCCATTTTAAAAGCATTAGAGATTTAAATAATTCATTTGTGTGATCATATTTTCTTTTGAAAGTGATTGTCCTAATAACTTTCTTTTGCGGTAGTTTGACTCTCTCTATCTTAGTTTAACCTGCGGTTGCCCAAACTGTGTGACAGTATGAAAAGTAAGGGTACACCAAGGAGTAGTAAAGTTGTTTAAGTACTTCCGAAGGAAAGCAGTTACGAGTTAGATATAATATACCACATTGTTTATTTATCTTGTTTGTTAATGTTTGTATATGTGACTGCCAAGTCAATTGCCTATCCAGTACAACACCAAGACATTTTATATTTTTTTGCTCTTCTATTAACATTGAATTTCCTATTTTAATGGAATCTACATTTGGAGGAACATTCTTTTTTCTGTGATGAATAATATATTTTGTTTTGTCGATATTTAAGGTTAGCTTATTTGCGGTCATCCAACAATAAACATTATTTAGTTCATTATTTACTGATTGCACTAGAGTATTTAAATTGCTGTGACTGGCATAAAGTGCTGTATCGTCTGCAAACATAATTGTTTTAAATAGTACATTTGTGTTAATTAAATCATTCACATATATAATAAACAATAATGGGCCCAGTATGGACCCCTGTGGAACTCCAAAGGCTAAATCGTAGTATTTCTTATACCATAATGTTTGAGTCAACTGTGTCAAAGGCTTTTGATAGATCTAAAAATACACTAATTGTAAACAGTCATTCATCAAAGGCTGCAAGAACGTCATTACTAAATTTTATTAGCGCAGTTTCCGTTGATTTTCCACACCTAAATCCATACTGGGCATCAGAAATTATACAGTTCGGTTCAATAAACAAAATTAATTTAGTCTATTATACATTAGTTTCTCTAATATTTTGCTCATAACAGGTAAAACTGATATGGGCCGGTGATTATTAAATAGCGTCTTATCCCCAGATTTATATATTGGTAACACCTTCGCAATTTTAAGATGATCGGGAAAAATACCCGTGAAAAAGGACATATTACAGAGGTATAAAACAACTTGTGACATAGAAGGCATCACGACTCGTAATATTTTCATAGGTATCCCATCACAGCCTGGAGAGGAATCCCGCAGTTGGCTAACTGTATTTAGTAATTCTTCTGTAGTAACTGGAGGCATTAAGAATGTTGATGCTTGTGGATTAGTTAAGTATGAATTAAAGGAATCATTTGACTCTGATGTTTTCAGCTAGATTTTTCCCGACTTTGACAAAGTATGAATTAAACTGGTGTGCTATTACATCTGGTAAATGTATCACTTAATTTGCTGTATTTTTTTCTTCCTAGAACTGAGTTAATTATATTCCAAGCCTTTTTACCGTCACCAGCAGCTTCTTCCAACTTTTGTTTATGGTAGTTTCCTTTGGCTGTTCGTATAGAGGTCGTAACTTGATTACGAAGCCTACGATATCTCTCTCCAAACGTGATAGGTTTTATGGCATATTTTTTCGCTAATTTAGTTTTTTCTTTGATCATCTCTTGTATTTCCGGTGTTATATAAGGCTTATATAGACGATTTACCTTAATTCGTTTTGTAATAATAGGAAAATGTTTGTTAAATAAAGCTGTAAATATTGTCATAAGATTACTATATATTACATTGGGGTTATTTGAACTATAAACTATTTCCCATGAAACCTCGTCTATTGCTTCTTTAAATTGGTTAATGTTTTCAGTACTGTAGTTTCTATAGGTAATATCTTGTTCTTCTTTTTCAGCTTGCTCTAGTGATGATTTTGTACTAGTATGGACACATGCAAATACTGGAAAGTGATCTGTTATTCTAGAATAAACTATGCCACTCATTATGTGCTGGCTGAAATTGTTTGACCATAGTTGGTCTATAATAGTAGCCGTTGTTGACGTCACTCTTGTAGGTTTAATAATTGAATTAAAGAACAATTTTGAAATTAAATTGTCTACACAATTATTATTTGCGCTCTTCAATAAGTCAAGGTTATAATCACCTGCAATATAACACAGTTTATCCTCTTCACTCACCTTTGAAAGAATAGTGTTATATTTATCTAAAAAAACTACCAAAATCAGTATGGGGCTTCTGTATATAATACCAACAACAGTATTTTTGTAATCCTTATTATGAATTTCAATGAACACAGTTTCAATGCTATCGTACTGAAAAGTTAAATCGTTTCTTATGGTATATTTATATCCTGTTCTTATAAACATCGCCACTCCACCACTGTTGCGTGTATAGTTGTTAGTAATCTTTACATAATTAGGAATTGTGTACAATTGCTCAATTTCGTTGGTTAATTTGGTTTCACATAAAGCGATAACATTAAAATTGTATGCAAGAGGACTCAGACAGTTCTCAGTGATGTGGGAGAGAGGGCACGGAGCGAGGAGTGCGGCGGAACGATGGAAGAATTGTTGTGGAAGGAAAACTGGATGATGTAAGAGTAGGAGGGTATGATAGGTGAAGGACAGAAGGAGGTACAGGGGAATGAGGGAGTGTGTCTGGGAGAGTGAATGAGGGAGTGATGGAAGATGGGAAGGACAGTAGGAAGAGGGGAGTGACGAAGAGTGAATGAGGGAAGGACAGAAGGAAGGAGGAGGTACAGGAGAATGAGGGAGTGTGTCTGGGAGAGTGAATGAGGGAGTGAGGGAAGAGGGGAAGGACAGTAGGAAGAGGGGAGTGACGAAGATTGAATGAGGGAAGGACAGAAGGAAGGAGGAGGTACAGGAGAATGAGGGAGTGTGTCTGGGAGAGTGTGAATGAGGGAGTGAGGGAAGAGGGGAAGGACAGTAGGAAGAGGGGAGTGACGAAGATTGAATGAGGGAAGGACAGAAGGAAGGAGGAGGTACAGGAGAATGAGGGAGTGTGTCTGGGAGAGTGAATGAGGGAGTGAGGGAAGAGGGGAAGGACAGTAGGAAGAGGGGAGTGACGAAGATTGAATGAGGGAAGGACAGAAGGAAGGAGGAGGTACAGGAGAATGAGGGAGTGTGTCTGGGAGAGTGAATGAAGGAGTGAGGGAAGATGGGAAGGACAGTAGGAAGAGGGGAGTGACGAAGAGTGAATGAGGGAAGGACAGAAGGAAGGAGGAGGTACAGGAGAATGAGGGAGTGTGTCTGGGAGAGTGAATGAGGGAGTGAGGGAAGATGGGAAGGACAGTAGGAAGAGGGGAGTGACGAAGAGTGAATGAGGGAAGGACAGAAGGAAGGAGGAGGTACAGGAGAATGTTGGAGTGTGTCTGGGAGAGTGAATGAGGGAGTGAGGGAAGATGGGAAGGACAGTAGGAAGAGGGGAGTGACGAAGAGTGAATGAGGGAGTTAGGGAAGAGGGGAAGGACAGTAGGAAGAGGGGAGTGATGAAGAGTGAATGAGGGAAGGACAGAAGGAAGGAGGAGGTACAGGAGAATGAGGGAGTGTGTCTAGGAGAGTGAATGAGGGAGTTAGGGAAGAGGGGAAGGACAGTAGGATGGAGTAGGAAGAGGGGAGTGATGAAGAGTGAATGAGGGAGTTAGGGAAGATGGGTAGGACAGTAGGACGGAGTAGGAAGAGGGGAGTGATGAAGAGTGAATGAGGGAGTGAGGGAAGAGGGGAAGGACAGTAGGAAGAGGGGAGTGATAAGAGTGAATGAGGGAGTGAGGGAAGAGGGGAAGGACAGTAGGAAGAGGGGAGTAATGAAGAGTGAATGAAGGAGTAGGAAGAGGGGAGTGATGAAGAGTGAATGAGGGAAGGACAGAAGGAAGGAGTTGGAAGAGGGGAGTGAGGGAGTAGCTGTGTCAATATGTGTCTGGAAGAGTGCATGGAGGAAGAGGGGAGTAAGAGAGTAGCCGTGTTAATATGTGCCTGGAAGAGTGCCTGAGGGAGTGAGGGAAGAGGGGATGGAGAGAGGGAAGGAGTAGGAATGGGGGAGTGAGGGAGTGTGCCAGGAAGAGTGAATGAGGTATTTATTTTGTTTCTGTTTACCATGCCATCTCGCCACTAAGAACGACTCTGCTATATAGTCTTATATACTGACAATTACAAACAAATCCAACGCCACAGCCTTTTTGGAATATGTTCAGCCACTAACACCGTTCCTTTTACAGACAACGATATAAACCAACATACGGCTTTTGTTATTTAGTATCAATTTCACCGGTTTCATTTTCCGATACAATTTCTTGTCCACAAAATATCGACTCTTTCACTGACTATACTATCACACTTCATCCACACCCACACACATAGGACTTTAAACAACTAATATTCAAATTGTGCCCCTCAACTCACCCCCCCCCCCTCCTCTCTCTCTCTCTCTCTCTCTCTCTCTCTCTATCTCTTTCTCTCTCTCTCTCTCTCTCTCTCTCTCTCTCTCTCTCTCTCTCTCTCTCTCTCTCTCATCCTCAATCATTCCCTGTGGATGTAGCTTCGTCCAGGTTGGGGTTGTTGGTTGTTATAGTTGTTGTGGTTGTGCATAGAGGTTAATGTTGTGGTGGTGTGGAATAATAGTAGTTGAATGTTGTGGGTGTTGTTGATGGTTGTGGTTATATATGGGGATATAAGTAGTGGTTGTAGTTGTGTGAAGTTAGTGTAGTTATAGTAGTGGTTATGGGTAGTAGCTATAAGGAGTGGTTATTGTGGTAAGAGGTTTGTTATCTATATATAATGGTATAGTGGTGGTGGTTGTAGGATAGTAGATGAAAGTAATTTAAATAAATGTACTCTACATACATACATATAATTATAAAAGGCCGAACACTCCGCACGAGGTGTGGTTTCTGTCTTACATCATAATAGTGCCATTACAGGCAGCTCTATAAGCCTGTCCAACCAGTCAGGTATTTAATATTGACATCATAAGGCACACCCTAATCCTGCGTCTTTCTAGGTCTACCCCCTCGGTGCAGCTTCTCTCTGCATATACGGACTTGCATCTTGTCACTCTTTTAGATAATCCATCATCTCCATATGCCTAAACTATCCAAGCCAGCTTATACACATACAGTATCTTCACTGATACTCTTTATACTTAACCACCTCCTCAACTTCTTATTAGGTATCCTATCTTGCAGTTTGACCCAACACATCCATCTCACTATTATCATGTCAATATGTTCCATTCTGTTGATATCATGCACTCTGATGCATTGACAAATTATGTAGGAAAACAATGCACCAACTAACCCAAATAGTGTACGGTATAATATATAAATTAATTAATGTAAAATATGTCTACATATACATTTTCGTCAATCACACCATATACTCTGTTAAATATGACGCTTTTCATATTGATTAGTGCTTCTACCTCTATGCTATAGATCTCCAATATTTATAATGTTCTTGTGCCATTTTATATAAATAACATAAGACAGTTTTCCCCACAACCAAATTGTTTTCCACCTCATACCATTCCCTTCTTTCCTCGCTTCCACCAACCCTACTTTAAGTCTCTCTCCCTCTCTTTCTCTGTAGCCGTATATATCCTATAGTATAGTACCTGTAAGTAGGCGAGAAATCATGACCTCTATCCTCTGTAACTCAAAAAGGGCTAGAGCAATTTGTCTGTAAATTTCCACATCCATTCCTTGACTGACTCTTCCCAAATAGTAGAAATGTTAGCTCGATTACTCTAGTCGTGTTTGATTTACAGAGGTTAAAGGTCATGATGTCTCGCCGAATCGACTATAGTATATTTACCATAAGTCTTCAACATCCATCTCCTCCCCCCATGACAGCCAAACACACCACCATGGGCCACACGGATGATTGCGTCATATGTTATTGTTAGATCAGCTGATGGGACTGTCACTGTTATTGTATTTGTTGATACCGGTTCTACAGTATGTGGTTGTTATTGATGTTGTCGTTGTAATGTTTTGTTCTGCGAGTGTTTCGTCTTCTATTACTTATTACTTGTTGGTTAGCATTTCGATGTTCTTGTTCTTGTATTTGTGTTATTTTGTGTATATGTATGAAGGAGACAAAAGGCAAAAAGATTGGAATATTGTACTTGTTCTTCTGTTTAACCTAGTTCATGCACTTGCCGTATTGCTATCTTGTGATTACACTTTGGTCCTTAATGTTTGTTATCAGTTATATATTTCATGTTTACTTTGTTAATGAAAATAAATATTTTCCAACCCACCACCCGTCCTTACACTCACATACACACACACACACACACAGGGTGGGTGGGTGGGTGGGTGGGTGTGGGTGTGGGTGTGTGGGTGTGGGTGTGGGTGTGGGTGTGTGTGTGTGTGTGTGTGTGTGTGTGTGTGTGTGTGTGTGTGTCTGTGTGTATGTGTATAATAATCTAAACTAATTAATTTCACTCCCAACACCAAACGATCCCCCAAATTAAATTAATGAAAGCCTGTGACCCTCCTATGCTATACATACACATTATACTATTTCCTATCATACAGTTACATATACCACACACTGTACATAGAGTTCAAATTAGCATATACCAACCATACCATTAACCCTCACAGTACCGATGACGTAGTTTTGTTTTGATTTCAGCTGCCTTTAGACGTGTTGATAAAGTTAAGGAAAGGTATATGGTAGCTAAAAGGACAAATCGAGATAGTCTGTAGCCTTTTAATGGGAACACGTCTATCATATGCTGAACATAATCGTCTAATAGTTGCAAGAATATAATGCCAAGGAGGTCACCTGTACTGTATGGGTTAACAATACATGATTTACACATATCCCAGCAACCTGTCCCTCATACCTGCTATGGTTAATTTAGGTGAAGTGGACTGTATATATTTAATTTAGATGATTAACACATATAGAATATTTATTTACCTTTTATGATGAACTCGGTTGGTGATTGAAAGATGGCGGAAGATAGACTAGTTGACTTGAGTGGTTAGTAGGATAAAGAAGCGTATGGAAAGAGGCTAGAATAGGCTAGGATAGGCTAGATATTTACGTTATATTTCATGATAACTAACAAAAGATGATTATGTAGTGACTATATGAATATGAGATGATAGTGAAGCGAAAACACCTAATATATGAAACTATAAAGAAACAAGCTTAGCGTGTAGCGGGGACGGAGGTTGTTTGGAGAGTGAGCGCGAGCGCGTCGACTTTGTCCATCGTGACTAACTGCGCACAGCATATGGAAAATGAATCCCATCTTTATATTGAGATACATATGAACAATCTTAATACATAATACACAAATATATGGGAATTATAATCCTACAATACTTTCCCATATACAACTACAGAATAATATATTCTTACCAAAATCATGGAACGTTCGACCTAAGGTTACGGAAGGGTTCAACTAAAGACTACGGAAAGATACATAACGCGACATCAACCCAGATTACGTAACATCGAGACTGTTCATACTAGATACTAAGAATGGACATCTGTTTATACCCCCTGATGATCGTCCTCGTCTGCTGCCTCTTACCTGTAACAAAGATAAAGTTATTTATAATATAACAACAAATACAACACCAACACGTACAGTCAGAGTCAATAGTTCGTCTGCTGCCTCTTACCTGTAACAAAGATAAAGTTATTTATAATATAACAACAAATACAACACCAACACGTACAGTCAGAGACAATAGTTCGGCTGCTGCCTCTTACCTGTAACAAAGATAAAGTTATTTATAATATAACAACAAACACAACACCAACACGTACAGTCAGAGTCAATAGTTCGCTAAACACCTCGATGAGTTGTAGTGAAAGATCAAAATAATAGGTCATTATTTCACACTCCTACTAATAAACTATTAACCCGCTCAGTACCAGTGCCGACCTCTTAACTTAACTCTGGCTACTATAGACCATTATATTGAGTTTAAAATGGACCTACAGCATTTAACAGGTTTGAACTATCTCACTTATAGATTAACCATATTTGCCACCACAATTCCTTCTTAAACTACATAAAATCGTCTAGGTATACCTAGAATAAAACTAAATAGACGTCGCCGGTACAAAAGGGGTTAATACAAATCAGGACTGTGAAGGATTTGTGTTAACAACTAATAACAACATATATATATATTGTTATTAAGGCTGTCGAGAAACACTGAATCTGGCTATACCAATTATTAACAATTGACACCCACCCACCAACATACTCCCACACACACACCAACACACTCTCTCACATACACACACACCAACATACGCGTACACACACCAACACACACACCAACACACACACACACACACACACACACACACACACACACACACACACACACACACACACACACACACACACAGATACACACACTCTCTCACACACACATACAGCTTCAACAAACATTGTTCCCTCAACTTTTGGCCTTGTAAACTGTTAAAGGGTGAAGAGAAAATAAAATACAATAAAATAACAACAACAAAGGGGGCCAATAAACGATATTAACAAAAGTACCAAGGGATGTTTACAATATTTGTTGACCAGTGATCTTGATCTGGTCAAGTCTGTGTCAGTAAAGTCTGTGTTATATCTCCAATCTCTACAATATGCATTTGTATTCATGTATTGAATGATTATTGTAATTTATTTAATTGCGTGTTTTACTATAGCTGATAGTGTTGAAATATATATAATTCTTAAACATATTCTGTTCTGGCGTTTCATATATAATTGTCAATATTTACAGGCCTACCCCTACTCTGAGAGTAATCCAGCTAGCTCTCACAAACACCTCCTCCTGTTATTCATTTCACTACACTAAACAAGCACACCACACTTCTTTCCAGTACAACAAACACTCTTTCAACTTTGAGGAAGACATTTGTTGCAGGGAGCTTTGTCTTTTGTCTCCTTCATACACATAAACACAACTCCTTTTCGCTATCATTAGTATTTACTTATTATTAACTAGAATCTTGAATATATTTATTAGGTATAAATTAATTATTTAATTACATTTACTATACATAACAATAACAGCAAGTTATATTTTTGCAAATGATCTAAGCATTCACTTGGAAGTTCGTCTTGGGAAGCCCACTATCAATAATGGACAACAAAAGTTTTAAGGGGAGAATTTTTTGTTTGTGGCCCCGCTTCGCCCTCATGTTTAGCGCCATGATATTTTGGATTTTAAGATGTTCGCTCCGATAGTTTGGCGATTAAAAGATCTGTTGTGCTACTTAGGTGTCAATATTTTCCTGGCGAGCGACAGCGAATCTTTAATTAACTGGCCAGTTTCTACTAAAAAACGTACAACTTTATCTAAAAATAATACATACATCAATAAAGTGACTAATACATAAACCGTATCCCCTTAAATAGAAGGACAAAAACAGCAGCTTGACTGGGATACAAATAGAAGGACAAAAACAGCAGCTTGGCTGGGGTACAAATAGAAGGATAAAAACAGCAGCTTGGCTGGGATACAAATATAAGGACAAAAACAGCAGCTTGGCTGGGATACAAATAGAAGGACAAAAACAGCAGCTTGGCTGGGATACAAATAGAAGGACAAAAACAGCAGCTTGGCTGGGATACAAATAGAAGGACAAAAACAGCAGCTTGGCTGGGATACAAATAGAAGGACAAAAACAGCAGCTTGGCTGGGATACAAATAGAAGGACAAAAACAGCAGCTTGGCTGGGATACAAATAGAAGGACAAAAACAGCAGCTTGCCTGGGATACAAATAGAAGGACAAAAACAGCAGCTTGGCTGGGATACAAATAGAAGGACAAAAACAGCAGCTTGGCTGGGATACAAATAAACGCCAACAACAAAAATACTAAATGTGTGTTCACCTGTGTGTTCACCTGTGTGAGCCTGTATGCGTGTGTGTGTGTGTGTGTGTGTTGTGTGTTGTGTGTGTGTGTGTGTGTGTGTGTGTGTGTGTGTGTGTGTGTGTGTGTGTGTGTGTGTGTGTGTGGTATTGTATCATATACCCAGTAATAGTTATGTCGTAATTTGAAAAATATAAATTGAGGCTGTCCAATATGAAATACTCCGAAAGCCAACAAATGCATTGACCTATATATTCTTTTACCGATATCCTTTCCATTGACCTATATATTCTTTTACCGATATCCTTTCCATTGACCTATATATTCTTTTAACCGATATCCTTTCCATTGACCTATATATTCTTTTACCGATATCCTTTCCATTGACCTATATATTCTTTTACCGATATCCTTTCCATTGACCTATATATTCTTTTACCGATATCCTTTCCATTTGTTTTTTTCAATCAAACTATATAATAATATTAAACCATATTCATAAATGAGTGTAGTATTTGATGCTATTTATTTAATATTTTAAACTCTACCGATATATAGTAAACCAATTTACAGTGGAATATTCACACGCCATATCAACTATTGTAAACAAAAGAGACACTTGTATTTGTTCATGTATGTATCTGCGACATTTCAATTATTCCGTAAATTGATAGCCAGGGTTTGCTATGAACAGGATATAGTACAGAATAAACCATTGTATACAAGATATATCAATTGAATATATCGATAATGTTGGTTGTTAGGCTGGACGGCTGTGTCTGTCAGTCAGCTGGTGATCGATTTAGTATTAGGTATGATGCTATTAATGATAACTGTTTTAGATGACGTGTTATAGTCTGTTCACTATGATTAGGCCAGAAATCTTAACTCTAATCTCTTGTAACTCAGGAAAGGCTGGAACAAACGGGCTGTAATTTTCCACACCTATTTACTGGTTTGCTCTTTCAAATTGATAGACATACTTGCTCAAATACTGAAGTCCTGTTTTGAGTTATGAGGAGTTGACGTCGGGATTGCTGGCCTATCTATAATTAACAGGGTATAGTTAGAAGATTACTGTACTAGGTAGTTTAGATAAGCTATGTAGTACATTACATTGTTTATTATTTTACCTTACGAAAGTGATTAGTATGTGAAATTAGTAGATTCATTAATACCGGTAGGTTGATAGAGTGTGCTAGTAGTTTAAGGGGAAGTGGTTTGTTTTTTGGACCCCTTTCACTCCAAGATGGCTAGCCCATCACTCCATATTGGCGACTAACATAAACAAATCGAATTAAGTTCTCTCCCCAAATGGAGAATGTCTTGGGGAACTCCTCTTGCCACTTACGCCTAGGGTTACGCTGGGGTTGAGGAAGTCCTTGAATTCCGGCAGGTCAACACAGCTCTTTATGTTGTCTTCCTCCTGCAGTTCAGAGTTAGGCAGTGGACTGGGTTCGCCAAAACACTTTATTTCTTTGGGCTTGTTAGGCATCTGTTGTCTGACTCTCTTTCTTAGAACAGTTCTTTAGACCAGTCTCGGTTGACATGAGGGTGAGTGGCTGCTGAAGGTGCAGGGAGGAGGGAGGAGAGGCGGTTCTATTCCCATGTCAGGCTTCTGAACCAGTGCGCCCAGGAGTGTTTTCGGGCCTTATATGTCCCTTGATCGAGTTGCCTGTATGGTCCTCTTTGATGGACTAATCACAGACCAGGAGGGATTTGTCAGGTTGTCTCCTAATCTGGCGAAGGTTCGATAGTCTCGGATAGATTTGGCTGTGGACATGGCCAATCAGCTTCCTTCCTTGTCCTTCTCTCACTCTTGCCCTAAGTGGCTACCATCGTGCGTTGGCCTGGTGAGAGTTTGTGATCGTGGGAGGCTCTAGTTGTAGCGACAGGAGTGGCTCTGGGGTGGTGGCAGCTTCGTCTATATTCGTGAAGTATGTTGTCATCATATGAAGTAGACAGGAGTCCGGGGGCATGTAGGCCTCGATCCTGACCTGTGGATGAGGGTACGGTATGTGGTAAGTGATGCTGCTGGGGGTGTCGAAGTAGCTGTTGATGTCGTGGGTGTCTGTGGGGTGTTTTCCTGAGTTTGCTCCACAATGATGTTGGTAGAGTTACAGGTATTTCACATAAACATACAGTTCCAGAAAAAGGAATAAACAACATAATTCTTACATGGTCGAGTATACGGACGAAGATTCTTCCAAATGATGTAAAGTGCTGGGAGAACAGAACATAATAATTACGAATGACAAAAAGCCTTTGGAGACTCTAGAGGTCATCCAGAATCCAAATTAAAATTGTTTTCCTGGCAACCACAAGGACACATGACATTAAGAATATATCTTGGTAAAACATACAACAAGACAAGTTAATTTAGGAAAGCATATACGTTTTATAAGATTTATTTGAGTAGCTTTACTTCATTTGAACATTTAAATGAGTCAGTGGAAAAATATTCAAATTTAGATGGAAAGAGGGTGAATAAGGCGGTTATTTAGTCCAGGGGGAAAACTATAAATACATTACTGAAACTCCACGTATGTGTGGAGCACTCAGTCTTAAAATTGTATGTATGTATGTATGTATGTAATGACAAAGGCAATCAAAACCAACGATAGTAATTAAGAAAACACCACAATAAACCCTCAAGATGTCGGATAAGCTAATGGTAAATCAATATCAAGTACTATAAGCGTATTTCTATGGCGGCTTTGTGAGTGTAGATCTTCATGGATGACCTGAGTAAATACCTCCTTCTCTCTACCTTATCATTAAGGTATATTGAAAACACATAATCACTCATTCTCTCTCTCTATCTCTCTGTCTTTGTATGTATTGATGTGTGTACTGATGTATTACTATATATCCGTATACTGAATATATGACTTGTGTACAACACCATCCTGGAATGTATATTGTCCCTAATTAGTTAATATTGTGTGATTGTTTTGTAACAGCGCATTTTGAGCGACTGTACACTCTAGGGTAACTCATATAATCACTTGTATAACTCACACCCTTATAACAATTATTCACTTACTTAAGTATACTACTGTACATTCTAATTGGGAATGATCTCCCCTATAGAAGATCACCCCACCTATAAAGGCCTTGGTACAATTCTTGCAAGCTAAGCAGGGGTTCTCACGCTCCCTTTAGAGAATTGCAGCAACACCAAGATGATTGCTAGCAACTAATATCGTATGACTCCACACTGGTATGAAGCCGGCACGCTCGAGCCCCCAGTCTTGGACCAGTAGCAGAACAGCCACCCATTAGGAAGGTTACCCCTTCAAGCGGCCGTGGTAATTAATACAGTGACATTACAGTGACAGTGCGATACTGTGCAATTAGTGTGTGTACCATTTACCTATTTTCGCTGTTCTAAATTCATCTATTCTTTACAGGAAGGAATTACAGATTACAGGAATAATAGCTCAATCTAGTTGTTAGCCAGCTTACTGCTTTTAATTAGGTAGATATTTCCCTGCTGGGCAATACAGTATCTACACAGACCTTATAACTATTTACAAACCGCATAGTTCTATAAATTATTTTGTGTTAAATAAATATATATAGAAAAGCCACCAGTGTCTTTGCTTCAAATCAGTTACCTCTATGATTTACCTTTCAACATGTTTTTACAGTGTTAACCTGGACTACAAGCATTACAAGGAAAATCAAGGTAAGAGGCAAAAAGGTATCTTTAACAATATAATCCCCGATACATAAGTGGTGGCAGCGGTGGGATGCTGCAATGTACGATTGCTTGATATTGTAGATATCACAGATACTTGCAATCACCTGGTTCTTGAATTCCCACCCGTTGTCTGAGAGGAGAGTCTTAGGGCAGGAGAACAGACAGATGAGATGCGTTACTAGTGCATGAGCAACTTCATCCGCTGTTTTAGTTTTAAGCGGGGCTAGAACTACGAATCTTGAGAAGAAATCAACACATACTAAAAGATACTGTGAATCCTGGTGACTCCACGGCAACTTCAGCAAATCCACTGATACAGTGTCGAATGGAAGTGAAGGCGCGGTGGTGCGGGACCAACACAGGCTCCCCAAGCTGGTCACCCAGGACGGGACAGAACACTTGACGCTACCAGAAAGAAGTACTACTGGAAAACGATGAGAAAGGATATTGAACAACACATAGAAAGATGTCTCTCCTGTGCCCAGCACAAGGGAACCTGTGATGGTCCCGCACCAATCTTGGAGTATCCAACGCCTTCACTTCCATTCGACACTGTATCAGTGGATTTGCTGAAGTTGCCGCGAAGTCACCAGGATTCACAGTATCTTCTAGTATGTGTTGATTTCTTCTCAAGATTCGTAGTTCTAGCCCCGCTTAAAACTAAAACAGTGGATGAAGTTGCTCATGCACTTGTAACGCATCTCATCTGTCCGTTCTCCTGCCCTAAGACTCTCCTCTCAGACAACGGGTTGGAATTCAAGAACCAGGTGATTGCAAGTATCTGTGATATCTACAATATCAAGCAATCGTACATTGCAGCATACCACCCAGCCTCAAATGGGTTGGTTGAACGCATGAACAGGACCCTCCTATAAGTCCTACGCCATGTAACAAACCCGCTCCAGGAAGCGTGGGAAGACTGGCTTCCACAGGTAGCAGCTTGTGTAAACGGCTCTGTAAACTCCTCTACAGGTAAGACGCCACACTACATAGTCTATGGACAGGACAAGATTCTGCCATATGAACTACTCTCCAAGCCTAGCACACCAGTCTACAATCTAGAGGACTATGCTAAGAGACAACTCCAGGTCTTTAGCAAGATCCACCACCAAGTCCGAGATCATTTACAGGCATCCCGTGCAGAAATGATAAGGAAACAGCACAAAAGAGCACAGCAAACTGTCCTTGACGTAGGTGACAAAGTTATGTGCCTAGATCCGACGAGAGTGTCTAAGCTATCGCCGAAGTATAGTGGACCCTATGTCGTTACGGACACAACATCCGGTAACAAGTTTGAGGTTCGAGACCCTACCACTAACAAGGTAGAAGTAATCCATGGTGATAGGTTGAAACGTGTGAGTCCTGAACTCCCAGCCGATGGAGCACTCACACCTATTCCCTCACCTTCGACGGTGCAACCCCCTGCACCCCTGTCGACTGACTCCGCGAACGTCAAAGAGTATAAGCGGAAGCTCCGTTCTGCTAGCAGAGTGCATCATTGTTCTATTGAGATAGCATATCTAATGAAACAAGCCGCACACCCAGGTGTGTAGAATAGACTAAAACCAAACCAACTCACCGTTCTGTTAACGTCACACTTCTAACAGAGCAGGCCGCTCACCCAAGTACATCCTACTGGGCGAGTGAAGTATTCAATTAGTACACATTTCTAATAGAATATTCTCCTTTCGTCAGAGAAAGATGAACTGGTTAGTGAAAACACTTCTACTACTTGGAACACTAATAGTGGCTGATGCAGCATCACCTTCGTTGCTGAACCCGGCGCCCTTGTTGCCCAAGTAGGGAGAGTGCTAATTGCGGAAGATGTAGCAGCAGTTCAGTATAATTTCGGAGACCTCTTTGACATTCCCCGTAGTGTTGAGACGCTCCAACGTCGCCTAGACAAATTACACTCTACATTTACCTTCCTACTGACTAATCAGACACTGCCCCGTGACTTACGCCTTACTGTTATACTCCAACGCTCACGTGTAGCTCGTATGAATCGTAACTTACGGAAGATCCAATTGGTCCTGCCTGAAGACCCTATCCAGGTAGCCAAACACGCTCACTCACGGCGTACAAAGAGAGGACTTTTCAATTTTGTTGGCTTGATCTCCCATGAGCTCTTTGGAACAGCCCAAGCTTCTGATGTTGAAAAGCTGGGAAAGAGACTTAGTGTACTGGAGACAGCAGCAAGAGCCATGAATAGAGTCTTGTAGTACGACTCAATAGCAATGACGGATGTCTTCACGACAGTTAACTCGGTAATTACGACTATTAATAACTTGACACAAGTTGTTAATTCTCTAGTTTCTGATGGACATTCCACAGATAAAGTAATTTACTTGTCAGAGATCTTGCAAGCTACTGAGGATGATGTTAGCGATTTATTTCAGGGTACGAAGAGGGTTCTAGCAAATCTCGTTGATGCTGCCCTAAGCCGAGTCACCAGTGACCTAGTGCCTGTAGAACATCTCAGTACGGCAATTGACATAGCGAAAGATCAGTATTCCCTGATGCCGCTATTTGATGCAGGTGAATGCGAGTTCTACTACCCTCTACTGGAAGCAGTTCTTGCGCACTCATCCATTTTAGTCCACATTCCGTTCAAGTCCTCACATATGTTCAATGCTTGGAGGATTATTCCGTTCCCGTTTCTCTTAGACGGAAGATTACTAACCGTGACTGACACAGCAGACATGATGCTTGTCTCCGACGACCTTCAACTTGTGACTGTGACTGACAATGACGTACTTAACTTATGTCGGTCCTCGTATCTTCATCTATATGTGTGTCCAGCGTATGTGTTTTCCTTTACGTCCCCGGACAAAACTGCATGCGAACTTACTTTGACTCAAGCCACTGTGACTGACACTGGAGCTATGAAAGACTGTACGTACGCCCCAGCTCCTGAGCTCCCCATGTTTCATAAACACTTGCTAGATTTTCAGTTCTTTTACTTCCCTAACCAGACCCAGGTGTCACTCATTTGTAAAGATTCTAGAAATGTATTTTATGCACAAGGGATGTATCAGGCCCCTGATCACTGTGAAGTAAGGAGTTCACTCATTCATACTCTGCCTTCTCATCAGCACCAAGCCCTGATTACTAACCTCTCTTCTGAATTCATCCCTCTTAACATTTCTATCACAGGCAACTTCTCAGACCTAATCATCAAGTCACGTAGCATTAAAATGTTAAATGCATTGAATTCTTCTGAGTTTACTAATCTCATTGGTTCATCTCTCCCCATGTCCATCAGCCCAGACGTTCTCTATCCTACAGTACTAACCCCTACCTTGGCTCTCTCAGTAATAATTATAATCCTTGTAGGCCTCTTCCTTCGCCTATCTTTTAGGGTTGATCGCCTGACTCGTAGACGTAAGGCTAAGCTGGCAACTGCCGAGGCGACTGTGTAAGTTAGTCCTTACACTTTCATACCTTCTTTAGCATTGCTATACACTGGGAATATGGTTATGTAAGTCATAGGGATGATAGGGATAATATGTATGTTCGGTGGGCCTCACTTTACGTGCCCGAGCGGTGTAACAGCGCATTTTGAGCGACTGTACACTCTAGGGTAACTCATATAATCACTTGTATAACTCACACCCTTATAACAATTATTCACTTACTTAAGTATACTACTGTACATTCTAATTGGGCATGATCTCCCCTATAGAAGATCACCCCACCTATAAAGGCCTTGGTACAATTCTTGCAAGCTAAGCAGGGGTTCTCACGCTCCCTTTAGAGAATTGCAGCAACACCAAGATGATTGCTAGCAACTAATATCGTATGACTCCACACTGGTATGAAGCCGGCACGCTCGAGCCCCCAGTCTTGGACCAGTAGCAGAACAGCCACCCATTAGGAAGGTTACCCCTTCAAGCGGCCGTGGTAATTAATACAGTGACATTACAGTGACAGTGCGATACTGTGCAATTAGTGTGTGTACCGTTTACCTATTTTCGCTATTCTAAATTCATCTATTCTTTACAGGAAGGAATTACAGATTACAGGAATAATAGCTCAATCTAGTTGTTAGCCAGCTTACTGCTTTTAATTAGGTAGATATTTCCCTGCTGGGCAATACAGTATCTACACAGACCTTATAACTATTTACAAACCGTATAGTTCTATAAATTATTTTGTGTTAAATAAATATATATAGAAAAGCCACCAGTGTCTTTGCTTCAAATCAGTTACCTCTATGATTTACCTTTCAACATGTTGTTACAGTGTTAACCTGGACTACAAGCATTACAAGGAAAATCAAGGTAAGAGGCAAAAAGGTATCTTTAACAATATAATCCCCGATACAGTTTTGTGTGTTGGTGGGT
Organism: Paralithodes platypus; assembly: GCA_032716605.1. Taxonomy (NCBI): domain Eukaryota; kingdom Metazoa; phylum Arthropoda; class Malacostraca; order Decapoda; family Lithodidae; genus Paralithodes; species Paralithodes platypus. Next base: position 39,818,510 of record CM064489.1, on the reverse strand, counting down.
GGGTGTATGTTGCAAGTGCGAGTGTTATTGTGTAAATGTATGTTGCTGTTGTGAGTGAATGATTCTGCATCATTATAATATCAGGTTTTCATGACATCATTATTATACTTTACCAATGTTGTAGTAATAGACAACTAATGAGGGCTGAGAGATTTGTCAGTTTGTCACCAGCTATACAAGAACAGAGTATTGGTGGTACAATTTATGTCTTACAATAGTTCTGACAAATCGACAAATTATTTGTATATAGTTCATCATTGGCACAACCTGTGTGTATAATTTAGCAATGGTCACTCTGTCGTAATTATCATAAACTAAT
>CM064489.1:39803191-39813191 GCA_032716605.1 Paralithodes platypus | reverse complement strand
CTCATATTAGCCAGAATTAGGAGAGGCTACGGAGTACTGTTAGTATATTAACTGATGCTGGTTTGGTAATATTATACAACACTCACTCTCACTCTCTCTCTCTCTCTCTTGCTCTCTCTGTCTCATATTAGCCAGAATTAGGAGAGGCTACGGAGTACTGTTAGTATATTAACTGATGCTGGTTTGGTAATATTATACAAACACAAATCCTCACTGGCGTCTCTCTCATCTCTCTCCTCTCCTCTTCTCTCTCTGTCTCATATTTACCAGAATTAGGAAAGGCTACGGAGTACTGTTATAGATTAACTGATGTCTGTTTTGGTAATATTATACACACTCCACTCTCACTCTCTCTCGTCTTCTCTCCTTGCTCCGCTCTCCTCTCTCTCTCTCTCGGTGATATTCGCCCATTAGGAGAGCTACGGAGTACTGTTAGTATATGTAACTGATGCTGGTTTGTAATCATCAACACACACTCTCACGTTTCTCCTCTCTCTCCTCTTGCTCTCTCGTCTGTCCTCATCTTAGCCAGGGAGAATTGTCAGGCTACGGAGTACTGTTAGTATATTTACCTGATGCTGGTTTGGTAATATTTATACAACACTCACTCACTCTCTCCTCATCTCTCTCTCTCTCTCGTCTCTCTCTCTGTCTCATATTAGCCAATTAGGAGAGGCTAACGGAGTACTGTTAGTAATATAACTGCTGGGTTTGGTAATATTATACAACACTCACATCTCTCTCATCTCTCCTCTCGCAAAGACCAAAAATCTCTCTCGATTAGCTCTCGTCTCTCATCTCTCTCTCTCTCTCTCATTCTCGTCCTCTATTAGCCAGATTAGGAGAGGCTACGAGTACTGTTAGTATAGTAACTGATGCTGTTGGTAATATTATACAACACTCACTCTCTCTCTCTCTCTCTCTCTTGCTCTCTCTCTCTCTCTCTCTCTCTCTCTCTCTCTGTCTCATATTAGCCAGAATTAGGAGAGGCTACGGAGTACTGTTAGTATATTAACTGATGCTGGTTGGTAATATTATACAACACACCTCACTCTCTCTCTCTCTCCTCTCTCCCCTCTCTTGTCATGCCTCTTGCTCTCTCTCTCTCTCTCTCTCTCTCTCTCTGTCTCATATTAGCCAGAATTAGGAGAGGCTACGGAGTACTGTTAGTATATTAACTGATGCTGGTTTGGTAATATTATACAACACTCACTCTCACTCTTTCTCTTTCATAAACAGCTGTACCGGAGACGTCTTATTAACTATATTCTGGCCACTATTCGGCGATTTTATTCAGTTTACATAGGGCCTCGAGCAATTAACAGGATTCCAACTAACTTGCTTGACCCATATTACTACCACAGATCCTTCTTAAACTACATAAAATAGTCTAAATATGTATGTATGTATGTATGTATGTATGTATGTATGTATGTATGTATGTATGTATGTATGTATGTATGTATGTATGTATGCATGTATGTATGTATATACTCAGGCCTAATCCCTACTTTTCCTTTTTTTATTTTTTATTTTATTTGTATATATGTTATTGTGTCTGTCTGTCTGTCTGTCTGTCTGTCTGTCTGTCTGTCTGTTTGTCATCCAGGAGGGCACACAGTTCATAGAGTCTTGAAGGTTATAATTATAATGATTGGTTTAACAAGGAATAATGTGTCACTCTATGTAACATGTGCACCATACATGTCCATATAATACCCAGGAAAACATTTCAGGGGAGATGGTCGTTTTTTCTGGCACTCCTTCTCCCTCATGTTTAGCCCCATTAGTTTTCAGAGTATAAGACGTTCGGTCCATTAGTCTGGCGACCCATTAGTTTTCAGATTAAAAGACGTTCGGTCCATTAGTCTGGCGAATTTAAGACATTTCGCCCCATTTAATTGTTAATATTAGGACCTTTAGTACCATTTAGGTCGTATTTTTTTTCCTGGTGAGGGATAGCGAGCTTGTAATTACTTAGGAAGATCCGGCCTTTGGCCGGCAAATTTTTCTATCGAAAAATGTACAAATATATCTAGAAAGGGGGTCTTGGTGTATAATGTACAAATATATCTAGAAAGGGGGTCTTGGGTGTATAATGTACAAATATATCTAGAAAGGGGGTCTTGGGTGTATAATGTACAAATATATCTAGAAAGGGGGTCTTGGGTGTATAATGTACAAATATATCTAGAAAGGGGGTCTTGGGTGTATAATGTACAAATATATCTAGAAAGGGGGTCTTGGTGTATAATGTACAAATATATCTAGAAAGTGGGTCTTGGGTGTATAATGTACAAATATATCTAGAAAGGGGGTCTTGGTGTATAATGTACAAATATATCTAGAAAGGGGGTCTTGGTGTATAATGTACAAATATATCTAGAAAGGGGGTCTTGGGAGTATAATTTAGCAATATACCTAAAAAGGGGGTCTGGGGTGTATAATGTACAAATATATCTAGAAAGGGGGACTTGGGTGTATAATGTACAAATATATCTAGAAAGGGGGTCTTGGTGTATAATGTACAAATATCTAGAAAGGGGGTCTTGGGTGTATAATGTACAAATATATCTAGAAAGGGGTCTTGGTGTATAATGTACAAATATATCTAGAAAGGGGGTCTTGGTGTATAATGTACAATATATCTAGAACGGGGCTCCTGGTCTATAATGTACAAATATATCTAGAAAGGGGGTCTTGGGTGTATAATGTACAAATCTATCTAGAAAGGGGGTCTTGTGTATAATGTACAAATATATCTAGAAAGGGGGTCTTGGTGTATAATGTACAAATATATCTAGAAAGGGGGTCTTGGGTGTATAATGTACAAATATATCTAGAAAGGGGGTCTTGGTGTATAATGTACAAATATATCTAGAAAGGGGGTCTTGGGTGTATAATGTACAAATATATCTAGAAAGGGGGTCTTGGTGTATAATGTACAAATATATCTAGAAAGGGGGTCTTGGTGTATAATGTACAAATATATCTAGAAAGGGGGTCTTGGGTGTATAATGTACAAATATATCTAGAAAGGGGGTCTTGGGTGTATAATGTACAAATATATCTAGAAAGGGGGGTCTTGGTGTATAATGTACAAATATATCTAGAAAGGGGGTCTTGGTGTATAATGTACAAATATATCTAGAAAGGGGGTCTTGGGTGTATAATGTACAAATATATCTAGAAAGGGGGTCTTGGTGTATAATGTACAAATATATCTAGAAAGGCGTCCTTGGGTGTATAATGTACAAATATATCTAGAAAGGGGGTCTTGGTGTATAATTTACAAAATATATCTAGAAAGGGGGTCTTGGTGTATAATGTACAAATATACTAGAAAGGGGTCTTGGGTGTATAATGTACAAATATATCTAGAAAGGGGGTCTTGGTGTATAATGTACAAATATATCTAGAAAGGGGGTCTTGGGTGTAAATGTATTCAAATATATCTAGAAAGGGGGTCTTGGTGTATAATGTACCAAATATATCTAGAAAGGGGGTCTTGGTGTATAATAGTACAAATATATCTTAAAAGAAAAGGGGGGTTCCCCCCTTTTGGTGGGTTATAATGTACAATAATATCTAGAAAGGTGGGTCTTGGGGTTATATAATGTACAAATATATCTAGAAAGGGGTTTCTTTGGTGTATAATGTTACAAATATAATCTAGAAAGGGGGTCTTGGGTGTATAATGTACAAATATCTTCTAAAAAGGGGGTCTTGGTGTATAATGTACAAATATGATCTAGAAAGGGGGTCTTGGTGTATAAATGGAATGTACAAATATATCCTAAACAAAAAAGGGGGTCTTGGGTGTATAATGTACAAATATATCTAGAAAGGGGGTCTTTGTTGTATAATGTACAAATATATCTAGAAATGGGGGGTCTTGGGTGTATAATGTACAAATTATAATCTAGAAAGGGGTTCTTTGTTTATAATGTATCAAATATATTCTAGAAAGGGGGGTCTTTGTGTATAATGTACAAATATATCTAGAAAGGGGGTCTTGGGTGTATACTGTACAAATATCCTCTAGAAAGGGGGTCTTGGGTGTATAATGTACAAATATATCTATAAAAGGGGGTCTTGGTGTATAATAATGTACAAATATATCTAGAAAGGGGGTCTTGGTGTATAATAGGGTACAAATATATCTAGAAAGGGGGTCTTTGGTGTATAATGTATGCAAATATATACTAGAAAGGGGGTCTTTGGTGTGATAATGTACAACTATATCTAGAAAGGGGTCTATGTGTGTATAATGTACAAATATATCTAGAAAGGGGTCTTGGTGTTATAATGTACAAATATATCTAGAAAGGGGGTCTTGGTGGTATAATGTACAAATATATCCTAAGAAAAGGGGGGTCATTGGGTATATAATGTACAAATATATTCTAGAAAGGGGGTCTTGGTGTATAATTTACAAATATATCTAGAAAGGGGGGTCTTGGGTGTATAATGTACATATATATCTATAAGGGGTCTTGGTGTATAATTCAAATATATCTAGAAAGGGGGTCTTGGTGTATAATGTACAAATATATCTAGAAAGGGGGTCTTGGTTGTTTAATAAAACTGTACAAATATATCTAAAAAGGGGTCTTTGGGTGTATACTGTACAAATATATCTAGAAATGGGGTCTTGGGGTGTATAATGTACAAATTTATATCTAGAAGTGGTGTCTTGGTTGTATAATGTACATCAATTATATCTAGTAAAGGTGGGTCTGGTGTATAATATGTACAAATTATATCTAGAAAGGGGGTTCTTTTGGGTGTATAATGTAATCAAAAATATAATATCTAAGAAAGGGTGTCTTTTGGGTTTGGTACTAATGTAACATAATATATCTAGAAGGGGGGTCTTGGGTTGTATAATGTACAAATAAATCTAGCAAGGGGGTCTTGGTGTATAATGTACAAATATCTAGAAAGGTGGTCTTGGTTTGTATAATGTACAAATATATCTAGAAAGGGGGTTCTTGGGTGTATATAATGTACCATATATCTAGAAAGGGGGTCTTGGGTGTATAATGGTACAAATATATCTAGAAAGGGGTGTCTTGGTGTATAATGTACAAATATATCTAGAAAGGGGGTCTTGGTGTATAATGTACAAATATATCTAGAAAGTGTGTCTTTGGGTGTATAATGTACAAATATATCTAGAAAGGGGGTCTTGGGTGTATAATATGTACAAATATATCTAGAAAGGGGGTCTTGGTGTATAATGTTAACAATATATTCTGGAAAGGGGGTCTTGGTGTGATAATGTTACAAATATATCTAGAAAGGGGGTCTTGGGTGTATAATGTACAAATATATTCTAGAAATGGGGGTTCCTTGGTGTATAATGTACAAATATATCTAGAAAGGGGGTCGTGGGTGTATAAATGTACAAATATATCTCTAAAGGGGGGTCTTGGTGTATAAATGTACAAATATAATCTAGAAAGGTGGTCTTGGTGTATAATGTACAAATATAATCTAGAAAGGGGGTTCTTGGTGTATAATGTAAATGTACACCATATATCTAGAAAGGGGGTCCTTGGTGTATAATGTAACAAATATATCTAGAAAGGGGGTCTTGGTGTATAATGTACAATTCTTAGACAAGGTGGGTCTTGGTGTATAATTTGACAAATGATATCTAGAAAGGGGGTCTTGGTGGTATAATGTACAAATATATCTAGAACGGGGGTCTTGGTGTATAATGTACAAATATATCTAGAAATGTGTCTTTGTGTATAATGTACAAATATATCATAAGAAAGGGGGGTCTTGTGTGTATAATTTTTAAGCTTGATGGAGGTCTAGGGAGGACATGTTATAACAAATAAATAAACCCGCCACCTGTAAATATATTTTCCGGAAGATCTGTAATATTATAAATCCACGTTATATAGTATATATATATATATATATAATATATATATCTTATATATATATAATATTATAATATATATTATTATGTATATGCCAGTTTTGTTTTCTGGGGTTAACCGGACTATTGTTGGTAGGTTCTTTACTCGATTGGAGAAATTCAAACCCCATGAACACATGCACAGAGGTAATAGAGGATAAATATAATACAGAGTACAAGCATAGAATATCTTCATTGCAACGTAACTATAATATTAATTTTTATACAGAGTTACAATTCAGATTATGAATAGGAATACACATTTTCCTAGCACGATCGACGGATACCACAATACGTTCCATGGGGATGACACTATGCACTTCCGGTGATGACGCTAGGTCACTTCCGGTGATGTTTGCACTTCCTTGGCAACTTCCAACGAGGTTCTTGGACCGTGGTGGTGGTCATTGTCGTGTGCTGATGACGAGCAGGATGGAAGAGTGTTTGTAGAACTCGTGGGGTTGGGATCTTAAATGAATATGTTACATTCTACCAGTGTTATACGTAACATATCATCGGATTAACGTGAGAAGAAGTTACACCGGTGTTTTTATATTGTCTCACCTCCTCAAAGCTATCCTGACCTTTATAAGAGGGCTTATTCTTTAAATCAAGAACCTTTACAGTCACTTCTGGGGTTTCGAGTCTTTAATGAATACAAGTCTTGTTGACTGCCAGTGCTCATTGATTGTAAAAAAAAAAAAAACGATTATTTTTTTGACACTATATTTACTAATTTATTGTATTATCTAATATATATAATATGCATATTCGTATAATCGGACTAACGTATGAGGGTTGGTGATGTCTTGGTGCTTTCCAACATCAGCTTAACTGTCCTGATCTTTAATAAAAAGTCTTCCAGGGACTTTGGATGGGTTTTGTATTTGGGGGGCCTTTTACAAATAAGTGTCTTAATTGGCCAGTGCCTAGGGCAAGCGTACTGTAAGGACACTCTATGCAAACTGGCCGTTATGCCAGTGCCTACGGTATCTTGCGAGCCCTGGCTTAGAAAGAAACCATTTAGCCAGTGCGTGGACTTCTAACAAGCCTTACTGAGGTTTTGGTTTACTACCACTAGAGCGCACGTCAGGATAGCTTTCCTCTAAGCGACAGTAATTCTTGATCATCGAGGCGAAGAATTTAATATTGAGTGGCCACCATGGTGATTTCATAACAATTCTTTTGTAGAGCCAAGATCTAAAGATTTTCGATAAAGCAACTTACTGTCCAGTGCTATAATTGCCTATCGAATATAAGCCCAAATCTTCCAGCTCTTACAAAAACCTTACCAGAGAAGTTGTGTTATAAGAGCTTCCATTTTTTTCCAACTGTACTGATCCCAGGTTCGTCTGGCGTATTCTTCATGATGGTGGGCGTTTCTTCGCCCGGTGCTTCCCTTCTCGGTGAAAGAAGGGCGTTGTGTGGAGGGAGGAGGGGCCTGGGGCTGGCTGGGGTAGCCCCTCTGTTTTTCCCTGTCCCCCCCACTGTGGTGGTGCGGCTTGGAGCAAGAAGGGCGCGTGGTGGTGTTGGACTTAACGCAAAGTCGTTGTTTGCTTTGGCCTTCTTTCCGGTCCCCTTCTTGTTCCTGTCGCCTGCCAGGATTTTTCTGATGGTGACTACTATGTCCTTTACTGGTGTTGGGGGGAGGAGTGCGGGTGTGATGGAGGGGACTTCCGGGCCTTTACTCTGGTGGGTGTGGGCCGCTTGTGACTTCTTTCCTTCCTCCGGGGGTGTGGTGGCAACGTGGTAATGTTGGCTCCTTACGGTGGTGTTTGCGTGTTTTCCAGACCCTCTGTTTTTTTTTCGTAATTTCAATATATATATACAGTATATATATATATATATATATTATATATATATAATATATATATATATATATATATGTATATATATATATAGATATATATCTATATATAATATATATGTTTATGTGTGGTACCTTAAAGGAAAATGTAAATGCGGTGTCCTCCTTTGTGTTATGAATTATATAGGCTAAACTTACTAGGTAAGAAAGTATAGCTACGTTAGTGTTATATTCATAAGGTATATTATAATATTATTTTTTAATGTGAATATAACACATAGCCGATAAGGTAGGCTAAAATCATGTAGGCTCTATCTAACTATCTATCTGTTGGCCCGGATGCCCTTACCTCCCCTTAATGAGGGTGGCCATAAACAGAAGGCCCCCAAGCGGGACCTATTCCCTGTAAAGAGGGACAACCTGAGCCAATTTACTGAAGGACTTACAGATTGACCACTCATTTAAGGATCCGTCCGACTCCGAGACCCTCTATAGGTAATCTTGTTTAGGTCACTATTTGTCTATAATCAGTCGGCGTGTGTTCGGCACTAGTCCATTCCATTAAACCCACCCCACCTAACCCGCCTTACCACTTAGGATTAAGCAGCTATGGATTTGTATCAAGTTTACTCCCCCTAGACAGGTTGCCGATCAAGGCTGACGAGTCCCATCCACCCGGATTTTTATAAGGTTGTCTCCCTAGATGGGTTTACTGACCAAGGCTAACGAGTCCAATCCACCTGTCCTGTATGGTAAATAAACATATTTTAAAATTCTTATATGCCATTATATCTAAAATATCTTTAAACCCTTAATTTATCGGCTCCCCACATAAGGTCGTATTTAATAAAGCTGGACTATGTGGCGGCGCTCGACATAGGTCGAGTGGCAATTTCAGCACGTAATGTTGCTGCGAGAGAGAGACAAGTGGTGGTAGGAGAGTATACGAGCGTATGACTGCTCCAGACCACCGCGAGGCGAACCTACTGACAACGTATCCCAGCTCCCTCCTCCCTCTCATCACTCGCTATATAAGGGAATTGTATCGGGAAAGTGGCTAATTACATGCTTTTGGCACTCGCGTTGCACTGTTATTGCAAGAAAACTAGCCATCATAAAAAGATCGTTTATGGTGTCATTCGAAAGCTCTGTTTATGCTCTTTTCAGGGATAGGTACTTGTTTTACGTTTTTGTGGTCTTATTTTAGCCATGAAAATGATCACTTAAACAGTCCCTATTTTGGCTAAAAACACCCGTCTGGGCGTTACACTAAAACTAAACCGCATAGGCCGCGGCGTAAGGTGTTTAAATTAAACATTATTTCTAGGTGTAATCCTTTTCATCAGACCCTTTCTTGGGAAAGATCATATTATCACTCTTGGCTAAAAACAACCGCTTCCCAACAGTTTTGGTGTGCCTCTATAGTCCTCCGTGGGTTCTTCACCCAACACAGCTACTTTGCTCTGTATCAGGGCACAGTCGCCCCTATAGTCCTAGTTGCCATCCCTATACTTCCTATAGTGAAACCCTGCCTGTTTACTACCTTCGAACTTTTGTCACGGAAATGTGTTCATTTATCAGGTAGGAAAGCCAAATAGCTTTGGTGCTACTTTTGAATTCCAGAATTCCAGATTGGCGGTTGCCGCCATCTTGAATTTTCAATTTATTTTTTCAATGCCATACAGAGTCATGTAATACCACTTTTTAGGGGTTTTAGAGGGCAAGGATTCCATTTTCTGGAAGTATTTTTTGTATAAAGAGGTCAAAATTAAGATCAAATCAAAGGTCAAAGGTCAAATTTGGACCATTAATCAGAACAAAATTAACCTCCATGTGACAAGTATATGTTGTTCTTTATCTTTTCTTTGGTTAGTGGTTTACCACTTTTTTCTTCATTTCGTGGTACAGTGAGTTGGCATGATCAGGCATGACTCTTGTTGTACCCCAGGTGCCGTCACAATTCCAATCGCTATGGCTGCTGGAGAGGGAAAGTGACTCTTCAGAGTCCGTGTAATGCCAAGAGGGAGGGGGGGAAGATTACAGAGACCGTGGGCCATGGAGAAGCTTGCTTGCCTACAAGCAAAGTAAAATGTGATGAACTATACACAACGTCTTGTCAATGACGTTATATTCTAGCTCACAAATCCATGTTACTTGTAGCTATATAATCAAAAGAGTAGAAATAATATAAATAAAGAGAAAGGCGACATTAACTGATATTGGTATTTCCAAAATATTTTTGAAATTCCCAATGTAGT
>CM064489.1:39731753-39803091 GCA_032716605.1 Paralithodes platypus | reverse complement strand
GTTTACATAGGGCCTCGAGCAATTAACAGGATTCCAACTAACTTGCTTGACCCATATTACTACCACAGATCCTTCTTAAACTACATAAAATAGTCTAAATATGTATGTATGATGTATGTACTGTATGTATGTATGTATGTATGTATGTATGTATGTATGTATGTATGTATGCATGTATGTATGTATGTATATACTCAGGCCTAATCCCTACTTTTCCTTTTTTTATTTTTTATTTTATTTGTATATATGTTATTGTGTCTGTCTGTCTGTCTGTCTGTCTGTCTGTCTGTCTGTCTGTTTGTCATCCAGGAGGGCACACAGTTCATAGAGTCTTGAAGGTTATAATTATAATGATTGGTTTAACAAGGAATAATGTGTCACTCTATGTGACATGTGCACCATACATGTCCATATAATACCCAGGAAAACATTTCAGGGGAGATGGTCGTTTTTTCTGGCACTCCTTCTCCCTCATGTTTAGCCCCATTAGTTTTCAGAGTATAAGACGTTCGGTCCATTAGTCTGGCGACCCATTAGTTTTCAGATTAAAAGACGTTCGGTCCATTAGTCTGGCGAATTTAAGACATTTCGCCCCATTTATTTGTTAATATTAGGACCTTTAGTACCATTTAGGTCGTAATTTTTTTCCTGGTGAGGGATAGCGAGCTTGTAATTATTTAGGAGGATCCGGCCTTTGGCCGGCACATTTTTCTATCGAAAAATGTACAAATATATCTAGAAAGGGGGTCTTGGTGTATAATGTACAAATATATCTAGAAAGGGGGTCTTGGGTGTATAATGTACAAATATATCTAGAAAGGGGGTCTTGGGTGTATAATGTACAAATATATCTAGAAAGGGGGTCTTGGGTGTATAATGTACAAATATATCTAGAAAGGGGGTCTTGGGTGTATAATGTACAAATATATCTAGAAAGGGGGGTCTTGGTGTATAATGTACAAATATATCTAGAAAGTGGGTCTTGGGTGTATAATGTACAAAATATCTAGAAAGGGGGTCTTGGTGTATAATGTACAAATATATCTAGAAAGGGTGTCTTGGGTGTATAATGTACAAATATATCTAGAAAGGGGTCTTGGGTGTATAATATACAAATATAGCTAGAAAGGGGGTCTTGGGTGTATAATGTACAAATATATCTAGAAAGGGGGTCTTGGGTGTATAATGTACAAATATATCTAGAAAGGGGGTCTTGGTGTATAATGTACAAATATATCTAGAAAGGGGGTCTTGGGTGTATAATGTGCAAATATATCTAGAAAGGGGTCTTGGTGTATAATGTACAAATATATCTAGAAAGGGGGTCTTGGTGTATAATGTACAAATATATCTAGAAAGGGGGTCTTGGTGTATAAGTACAAATATATCTAGAAAGGGGGGTCTTGGGTGTATAATGTACAAATCTCTAGAAAGGGGGTCTTGGTGTATATGTACAAATATATCTAGAAAGGGGTTTTGGTTGTATAATGTACAAATATATCTAGAAAGGGGGTCTTGGGTGTATAATGTACAAATATATCTAGAAAGGGGGTCTTGGTGTATAATGTACAAATATATCTAGAAAGGGGGTCTTGGGTGTATAATGTACAAATATATCTAGAAAGGGGGTCTTGGTGTATAATGTACAAATATATCTAGAAAGGGGGTCTTGGTGTATAATGTACAAATATATCTAGAAAGGGGGTCTTGGGTGTATAATGTACAAATATATCTAGAAAGGGGGTCTTGGGTGTATAATGTACAAATATATCTAGAAAGGGGGTCTTGGTGTATAATGTACAAATATATCTAGAAAGGGGGTCTTGGTGTTATAATGTACAAATATATCTAGGAAAGGGAGTCTTGGCTGTATAATGTACAAATATATCTAGAAAGGGGGTCTTGGTGTATAATGTACAATATATCTAGAAAGGGGGTCTTGGGTGTATAATGTACAAATATATCTAGAAAGGGGGTCTTGGTGTATAATGTACAAATATATCTAGAAAGGGGGTCTTGGTGTATAATGTACAAATATATCTAGAAAGGGGGGTCTTGGGGGTATAATGTACAAATATATCTAGAAAGGGGGTCTTGGTGTATAATGTACAAATATATCTAGAAAGGGGGTCTTGGGTGTATATGTTCCAAATATATCTAGAAAGGGGGTCTTGGTGTATAATGTACAAATATTCTTAGAAAGGGGGTCTTGGTGTATAATGTACAAATATATCTAGAAAGGGGGTCTTGGTGTATAATGTACAAATATATCTAGAAAGGGGGTCTTGGGTATATAATGTACAAATATATCTAGAAAGGGGGTCTTGGTGTATAATGTACAAATATATCTAGAAAGGGGGTCTTGGGTGTATAATGTACAAATATATCTAGAAAGGGGGTCTTGGTGTATAATGTACAAATATATCTAGAAAGGGGGTCTTGGTGTATAATGTACAAATATATCTAAAAAGGGGGTCTTGGGTGTATAATGTACAAATATATCTAGAAAGGGGGTCTTGGGTGTATAATGTACAAATATATCTAGAAATGGGGTCTTGGGTGTATAATGTACAAATATATCTAGAAAGGGGGTCTTGGTGTATAATGTACAAATATATCTAGAAAGGGGGTCTTGGTGTATAATGTAGAAATATCTAGAAGGGGGTCTTGGGTGTATAATGTACAAATATATCTAGAAAGGGGGTCTTGGGTGTATAATGTACAAATATTCTAGAAAGGGGGTCTTGGTGTATAATGTACAAATATATCTAGAAAGGGGGTCTTGGTGTATAATGTACAAATATATCTAGAAAGGGGGTCTTGGGTGTATAATGTACAAATATATCTAGAAAGGGGGTCTTGGGTGTATAATGTACAAATATATCTAGAAAGGGGGTCTTGGGTGTATAATGTACAAATATATCTAGAAAGGGGGTCTTGGTGTATAATGTACAAATATATCTAGAAAGGGGGTCTTGGTGTATAATGTACAAATATATCCTAGAAAGGGGGTCTTGGGTATATAATGTACAAATATCTAGAAAGGGGGTCTTGGTGTATAATGTACAAATATATCTAGAAAGGGGGTCTTGGGTGTATAATGTACAAATATATCTAGAAAGGGGGTCTTTGTGTTGAATGTACAAATATATCTAGAAATGGGGTCTTGGTGTATAATGTACAAATATATCTAAAAAGGGGGTCTTGGGTGTATAATGTACAAATATATCTAGAAAGGGGGTCTTGGGTGTATAATGTACAAATATATCTAGAAATGGGGTCTTGGGTGTATAATGTACAAATATATCTAGAAAGGGGGTCTTGGTGTATAATGTACAAAATATCTAGAAAGGGGGTCTTGGTGTATAATGTACAAATATATGTAGAAAGGGGGTCTTGGGTGATAATGTACAAATATATCTAGAAGGGGGTCTTGGGTGTATAATGTACAAATATATCTAAGAAAGGGGGCCTTGCTGTATACCGTACAAATATATCTAGAAAGGGGGTCTTGGTGTATAATGTACAAATATATATAGAAAGGGGGACTTGGGTGTATAATGTACAAATATATCTAGAAAGGGGGTCTTGGGTGTATAATGTACAAAATATCTAGAAAGGGGGTCTTGGTGTATAATGTACAAATATATGTAGAAAGGGGGTCTTGGGTGTATAATGTACAAATATATCTAGAAAGGGGGGTCTTGGGTGTATAATGTACAAATATATCGAGAAAGGGGGTCTTGGGTGTATAATGTACAAATATCTAGAAAGGGGGTCTTGGTGTATAATGTACAAATATTCTGGAAAGGGGGTCTTGGTGTATAATGTACAAATATATCTAGAAAGGGGGTCTTGGGTGTATAATGTACAAATATATCTAGAAAGGGGGTCTTGGTGTATAATGTACAAATATATCTAGAAAGGGGGTCTTGGGTGTATAATGTACAAATATCTAGAAAGGGGGTCTTGGTGTATAATGTACAAATATATCTAGAAAGGGGGTCTTGGTGTATAATGTACAAATATATCTAGAAAGGGGGTCTTGGTGTATAATGTACAAATATATCTAGAAAGGGGGTCTTGGTGTATAATGTACAAATATATCTAGAAAGGGGGTCTTGGTGTATAATGTACAAATATATCTAGAAAGGGGGTCTTGGTGTATAATGTACAAATATATCTAGAAAAGGGGGTCTTGGTGTAATGTACAAATATATCTAGAAAGGGGGTCTTGGTGTATAATGTACAAATATATCTAGAAAGGGGGTCTTGGTGTATAATGTACAAATATATCTTGAAAGGGGGTCTTGGTGTATAATTTTAAGCTTGATGGAGGTCTAGGGAGGACATGTTATAACAAATAAATAAACCCGCCCCCTGTAAATATATTCCGGAAGATCTGTAATATTATAAATCACGTTATATATATATATATATATATATATATATATATATATATATATATATATATTAAGCCAGGTTTGTTCTGGGGTTAACCGGACTATTTAGGTAGGTTCTTACTCGATTGGAGAAATTCAAACCCCATGAACACATGCACAAAGGTAATAGAGGATAAATATAATACAGAGTACAAGCATAGAGTATCTTATGCAACGTAACTATAATATTAATTTTATACAGAGTTACATTCAGATATGAATAGGATACACAATTTTCCTAGCACGATCGAGGATCCACAATACGTTCCATGGGGATGACACTATGCACTTCCGGTGATGACGCTAGGCACTTCCGGTGATGTTGCACTTCCTTGGCACTTCCAACGAGGTTCTTGGACCGTGGTGGTGGTCATGTCGTGTGCTGATGACAGCAGGATGGAAGATGTTGTAAAACTCGTGGGTTTGGGATCTTAAATGAATATGTTACATTCTACCAGTGTTATACGTAACATATCATCGGATTAACGTGAGAAGAAGTTACACCGGTGTTATATTGTCTCTCTCAACTATCCTGACCTTTATAAGAGTCTTTAATCAAGAACCTTTACAGTACTCTTGGGTTTCGAGTCTTTAATGAATACAAGTCTGTTCTGCCAGTGCTATGCATATCGTATAATCGGACTAACGTATGAGGGTTGGGATGTCTGTGCTTTTCAACATCACTTAACTGTCCTGACCTTTATAAAAAGTCTTCCAGGGACTTTGGATGGGTTTGTATTTGGGCCTTTTACAAATAAGTGTCTTATTGCCAGTGCCTAGGGCAGCGTACTGTAAGGACTCTATGCAAACTGCCGTTATGCCAGTGCTACGGTATCTTGCGAGCCCTGGCTTAGAAAGAAACCATTTGCCAGTGCGTGAACTTCTAACAAGCCTTACTGAGGTTTGGTTTACTACCACTAGAGCGCACGTCAGTATAGCTTTCTCTAGCGACAGTAATTTCTGATCATCGAGGCGAAGAATTAATATTGAGTGGCCACCATGGTGATTCAATAACAATTCTTTTGTAGAGCCAAGATCTAAAGATATTCGATAAGCAACTTACTGCCAGTGCTATAATTGCCTATCGAATATAAGCCCAAATCTTCCAGCTCTTAAAAACCTTCCAGAGAAGTGTGTTATAAGAGCTTTCCAACTGTACTGATCCCAGTTCGTCTGGCGTATTCTTCATGATGGTGGCGTTTCTCCCGGTGCTCCTTCTCGGTGAAAGAAGGGCGGGTATGCGGGGAGGAGGGCCTGGGGCAGCTGGGGTAGCCCCTCTGGTTTTCCCTGTCACGGTGGTGGTGCGGCTTGGAGCAAGAAGGGCGCGTGGTGGTGTTGGACTTACGCAAAGTCTTGTTTGCTTTGCCTTCTTTCCGGTCCTTCTTGTTCCTGTCGCTGCCAGGATTTCTGATGGTGACTACGATGTCCTTTACTGGTGTTGGGGGAAGTGCGGGTGTTATGGAGGGGACTCGGGCTTACTCTGGTGGTGTGGCGCTTGTGACTTCTTTCCTCGGGGGTGTGGTGGCAAAGGTGGTAATGTTGGCTCTTGGTGGTGTTGTGTTTCCACCCTCTTGTTTCGTAATTTCAATATACCGTATATATATATATATATATATATATATATATATATATATATATATATATATATATATATATATATATATATATATATATATATATATATATATATATGTGTTGTGACCTTAAGGAAAATGTAAATGCGGTTCCTCCTTGTGTTATGAATTATATAGGCTTAACTTGCTAGGTAAGAAAGTATAGCTAAGTTAGTTATATCATAAGGTATATTATAATATTATTTTTTATGTGAATATAACACATAGCCGATAAGGTAGGCTAAAATCAATTTAGCTATCTAACTATCTATCTGTTGCCGGATGCCTTACTCCCCTTAATGAGGGTGGCCATAAACAGAAGGCCCCCAAGCGGACCTATTCCCTGTAAGAGGGACAACCTGAGCCAATTTACTGAAGGACTTACAGGATTGACCACTCAATTAAGGATCCGTCCGACTCCGAGACCCTCTATGTATCTTGTTAGCACTATTTGTCTATAATCGTGTTCGGCTAGTCCATCCATTAACCTGCCTTACACTTAGATAAGCAGTATGGATTTGTATCAAGTTTACTCCCCTAGACAGGTTGCCGATCAAGGCTGACGAGTCCCATCCACCCGGATTTTTATAAGGTTGTCTCCCCTAGATGGGTTACTGACCAAGGCTAACGAGTCCAATCCACCTGTCAATGTATGGTATAACATATTTTAAAATTCTTATATGTCATTATATCTAAAATATCTTTAACCCTTAATTAGCGGCTCACCACATAAGTCGTATTTAATAAAGCTGGACTATGTGGCGGCGCTCGACATAGGTCGAGTGGCAATTTCAGCACGTAATGTTGCTGAGAGAGAGAGACAAGTGGTGGCAGGAGAGTAGCGAGCGTATGACTGCTCCAGACCACCGCGGCGAACATACTGACACGAATCCCAGCTCCCTCCTCCCTCTCTCACTCGCTATATAAGGAATTGTATCGGGAAAGTGGCTAATTACATGCTTTTTGCACTCGCGTTGCACGGTTATTGCAAGAAAACTAGCCATCATAAAAGGATCGTTATGGTGTCATTCGAAAGCTCTGTTTATGCTCTTTCAGGGATAGGTACTTGTTTTACGTTTTGGGTCTTATTTAGGCATGAAAATGATCACGTAAACAGCCCTATTTTGGCTAAAAACACCCGGCTGGGCGGTACATAAAAATAAACCGCATAGGCCGCTCGTAAGGTGTTAAATTAAACATTATTCTAGGTGTATCCTTTTCATCAGACCTTTCTTGGAAAGATCATATTATCACTCTTGCTAAAACAGCTTCCCAAAAGTTTGGTGTGCTCTATAGTCTCCGTGGGTTCTTCACCCAACACAGCTACTTGCTCTGTATCAGGGCACAGTCGCCCCTATAGTCTAGTTGCCATCCCTATACTTCCTATAGTGAACCCTGCAATGTTTACTACTTCGAACTTTTTTCACGGAAATGTGTTCATTATAGGTAGGAAAGCCAAAATAGCTTGGGTGCTACTTTTGAATTCCAGAATTCAAGATGGCGGTTGCCGCCATCTTGAATTTTCAATTTATTTGTTCAATGACATACAGTCATGTAATACCACTTTTTAGGGGTTTTAGAGGGCAAGGATTCCATTTCTGGAATTATTTTTTGTATACGAGGTCAAAATTAAGATCAAATCAAAGGTCAAAGGTCAAATTTGACCATTAATCAGAACAAAATTAACTCCATTGACAAGTATATGTTGTTCTTTATCTTTTCTTTGGTTAGTGGTTTACAACTTTTTTCTTCATTTCGGGGTACAGTGAGTTGGCATGATCAGCATGAATCTTGTGGTACCCCAGGCCGTCACAATCCAATCGCTATGGCTGCTGGAGAGGGAAAGTGACTCTTCAGTCCGTGTAATGCCAAGGGAGCATTACAGAGACCGTGGCCATGGAGAAGATTGTTGCTACAAGCAAAGTAAAATGTGATGAACTATACACAACTCTTGTCAGGAAGTTATATTCTAGCTCACAAATCATGTTACTGTAGCTATATATCAAAGAGTAGAAATAATATAATAAAGAGAAAGGCGACATGAACTGATATTGGTATTTCCAAAATATTTTTGAAATTCCCAATGTAGTGACCTTGTTTTCAAGCAAGACTGTCTCTTGTGTGGGAAAAAGTGTAAGCCAAAAGACAGTAAGAATCCACACAGGTGGGTGCAAGTCAAACAATGTACAACTATAGATAGTGGTGGTGATATCACGTTCCAACAACAATTGGAAAACCTCTGTGATAAGAGACAGGACCAGTGGGCTAACGAGGTAACGTCAATACTTAGTGGGGTCATTGATCTGCATGCTGCCGATGCACAGTACCATGTACCCTGTTACAACAGGTTCCGCTTTGTTCCTCTGAACAGCCCCTCCATTGTGACGCCTGTGGAGGAGACACTGAGGTCCGTTGTCTTGACGACATCGGAGCTGTACTCCATGTACCTCACTGCCTCAGGCTCTGTGTCAAGAAGACAGTTCGAGTGCAGGATCACAGCCTATTTCGGTGACAAGCTGCTCGTGCTCCACATCGAGGGCTGCGACAGTTTAGTTGGATTTAAAGCCAGTCTCAGACAGTTGAGAACATTTTTCAAGATAAGCAAGAGCATGGCGATGATGATGAGCTGGAGAAGCTGGTGAGGAAGATCCGGAGTAAGGTCATGGCAACACCTCGGCCTGGGGACTATAACCTCAGTGCCTATATACTCTTCAAAAGGTCATTGAGAGCACCAGTGCGACTCTTCTTAAACTGGTCTCTAGCCTCTTATCAAAGGGCGCCATCACCAAGCCGTCACTGACCTTGGCCCAGTGCAGAGAGAAACTAGACCACGCTCAGGCTGGTTGTGATACTACACCACAAGCGTGACAGTTCAGAGCTCATCAAGACTCTCAACGAGCATGGTGTCACAAGCACCTATGAAGAAGTGCTGTGCCTCCGGAAGTCAGTGGCCAAATTCATGTCGGACAACCAGTCAGATTACCACAAGAAATTCTGCTTGAGCACTAAGATCGTGCCTATCATCAGCTGGGCTAACAACTATGATTTGAACATCGCAAACTCCAATGGGACGAATAACACCTACGCCATTGAGTTCACCCAGCATCCTGCTGGCATCATCGTCACAGGAAACATTGGTGTGATGCAGCTCAAGATCCCTCAACTCAAGGAACACAAGGCATCCTTTCTGCAACTCACCCATCAGACTTTACAGTTAGAGCACTACACTGGGCCTTCTAAGCTGAACCCAACTCTGCTTCCGATGAAAGCTCTGTCTGATGAAGAGTTGCAGCTACAGTCTGATGCAATTAGGTTCAGTCAACAGCGAGACGCGGCATGGCTGTCGCAAGTCCACGAGAACGACAAGCCGGTTGAGTGGGTGGGCTTCAATGCTCAGCAAGACCGACTGGTAGCGGGCTCTACCCAGAAGCCCAAGATACTGGTGGTGTTCGGACCAATGATAGACTCGCTGCCTGCTCACCCTGACACCGTTCTGACTACGCTTGTGTGTCTCAAAAGAACTGTAAATACTTTTGGGATGCAGTACACCCACCTCACAGTTGACCTCCAACTGCATCAGACTGCATGTCTAGTCCAATAGAACAACCCTCAGCGCTGGACCAACCTCATACTTCACCCAGGCATGATGCACACTATCATGAGTTTCCTGGGCTATATAGGGAAACTGATGAAGGCTGGTGGTGTAAATTCTCATGAGTGCAGTGTTTGGTGGCATAACCAGCATCGTCAACGGGAAGGCCTGAACCAATGCTCTACGGGCATACTGTCTCATCATCGCTGTGTTTGTGCAGAGTTTCTACTTGAGTGGCGCTAAGACATAACAGGAGCTGAGCGACTACTTAGAGACAGCCAGAGAGCACCCCGACCGGGAGGCTTTGGATAGACTGCCTCATTAAGTCTACACTGCTGGCGTTCATGTTCCTGTGCAGAGAGCGGAACAGTGACTTCCTCCTCCAACAGCACTGTCTCAAGGTCTTCTGCCATATTTTTTTGCAGGTCATCATAATTATGCCTGCTACCTGAGCAGGTATGTGCGACAGATGGACCACCTTCCCCAGCCTGCTAAGGTGGACCTACTGGCTGGGGCGCAAGTCTGTCGACACTGATGGTGGGACTGCAGTGCCAGCATATCAGTTCGGCGAGCAGATTTTTATCAAGCGTGGGAAGGGTACTGAAGGTATGAAGGGCATTTCGACAAGCGACGAGCAGATGGCTGTGTGAGTCAACAGTTTCAGTGTGTACACCAACTGAGTCTTGATGTTACCTCGTTAGCCCACTAGTCCTGTCTCTTATCACAGAGGTTTTCCAATTGTTGTTGGAACGTGATATCACCACCACTATCTATAGTTGTACATTGTTTGAATTGCACCCACCTGTGTGGATTCTTACTGTCTTTTGGCTTACACTTTTTCCCACACAAGAAACAGTCTCGCTTGAAAACAAAGTCACTACATTGGGATTTCAAAAATATTTTGGAAATACCAATATCAGTCCATGTCGCCTTTCTCTATATTATATTATATCTACTCTTCGATATATAGCTACAGTAACATGATTTGTGAGCTAGAATATAACTTCCTGACAAGAGTTGTGTATAGTTCATCACATTTGACTTTGCTTGTAGCAACAATATTCTGCATGGCCACGGTCTTGAATGTCTGTAATGCTGATCCCTTGGCATTACATGGACTGAAGAGGTACTTTCCCTCTCCAGCAGCCATAACGATTGTGACGGCCTGGGGTACCACAAGATTGATGCTGATCATGCCAACTCACTGTACCCCGAAATGAGGAAACAAGTTGTAAACCACTAACCAAAGAAAAGATAAAGAACAACATATACTTGTCAATGGAGTTAACTTTTTCTGATTTATGGTCAAATTTGACCTTTGACCTTTGATTTGACCTTAACTTTGACCTCATATGAAAAGAAAAACAAATCAGAAATGGACTCCCTGCCCTCTAAAACCCCTAAAAAAAGGTATTACATGACTCTTTATGTCAATGAGAAAAAAGTTGAAAATTCCAGATGGCGGTGGCCGCCATCTTGAATTCTGGGAGATGCTCAACGTTGCAAAAGTAGCAACCAAGCTAGTTTGGCTCTTCTAAGTATAATGAACACATTTCCGTGAACAAAGTTCGAAGTAGTAAACATTGCAGGGTCCACATTTTGGCAACTAGACTACTATATTGAGTACTGTTCGCATGTGTGGGGAGGCTCCACCCATACCGCACTTCTCGAAAGAGTATCATCAATTCACTTTCTATTACTAGTTCCCTACAATTTCTCTCTATATGCTGCAATATTGCATCTCTCTCACTCTTCTACCACTATTACAATAATCAGTGTTCTTCAGAGATTTCTTAGTGTATGCTTCCTCCCTTACGGAGAGTGGGAGGCACCCAACATTCAACACATTCCCACCCCTATTCTGTCCAACTCTCTAACCCAAGATTGAGCTGACTTTCCCAGTCTTTCTTCTGCTCAACAAGTAAGCTCGGGAACTCTCTCCTTCAATCTATCTTTCATTCATCCTATGACTTAAATGCCTTCAACTTCTTCTGTGTGTCCAGATATTTTGACTCTATCATACCTTGAATTCAGACTTCTTTCACTTATTCAGCTGGGGGGGGGGGGGGGAAACCCCATCCACATATAATACACCCTCAACACACACTATCACTCATACACCCACAATAATATATATCCCTACAATTCCCAACATTCAAATACCCGCTGGACAATCACACATTTAACCCATTGGCTGAGGGAGATGTTCCCGGAACGCCATGGCAATTTACAGGCTTTTGAAGCCTCTTCAAGCCTGTAGAATCAAGTGTGAGGGAGCGGGAGTGCGACAGGCCATCCGTCCTTCTTCCAGCCAGCCGGCCGGTGCACTGAGGAGTATGAGCCATACTCTCACGAGATATACAGCGCTGCCAAAGGCAAATGTAGCGCAACATTAGAGATTATTGCTCATTTTAGCGAATGTTTCCGGTAGCGATGCGGGTGAAGACCACAACCTAAGAAAGCTCGTTTTGTTGTAATTTTGAAGCTATTTTCTTTTAGTTTTTGGTTGAATACGTTAAATTTAATTCAGGCACTTGCTTAATCAATCAGGAGTGCTTAAATGAGCCCTAATATGACAGAAATATGCGGAAATATGCCCGTACCGTAAGTGTTAACCCCTTCTGTACCAGCGACGTCTTATTAGTTTTATTCTAACTATATTTAGATGATTGTGTGCAGTTTAAGAATGATCCATGATATTAAATAGGGTTGTTGTTGTTGTTGTTGTTGTTGTTCCCCAAGCTGCCTGGCCGAACAGCCCCAAGACCCCGAGCAAGGCCAAGGCCATAACCGAGCGCCCCCACAGAACCCTCCCTGCCGACCACAATTAAGCCTGGGTGACCAAAGCCACTCCATGGCGGAGAGCTGAGGAGGGTGCGGAAACGCCCGGGAAACCAAAGACCCACCCAGGGCCCTGTGCCGCTCAGCAATTATGAAGAGAAAGTTGAGGGGCAAAGGAAAAATGTGACGCTTTGGCTTCCAATCTTGGTAGATTGGGAGGTCAATCCACGGAAGAGACGCCGTCACTTGAGATCTAGAAAATACATAAGTAAAAGGAACAGTCAGACTAAGCTATGGGTATGGCAGAGATCGCTCAGTTCTCACTCTGATAGACCAGCCCATCACCACATGACTAGAACCCAATCCTCTCAGCATCAGCTAGGAAAGGCCCTAGAAAGCCACCTTTGGCGGGGGGATAGCTCCCCTATTTCAACCCCTTTCGGGGTTGGGCACCCGCCCAAATACGGTTAAATATTAAATAGGGTTAAGTGACATAGTTCGAAGTCTGATAATTGCTGGAGGTCCTTTTTAAGCTGAGTGAAATCGTCTAATAGTTGCCAGAATATATTGCAAAGGCAGTCAACGGTACATAAAGGGTTAATAATCCACATAAACCCCCGACTCTATTATTAGAGCCACAGGAGTTCAAGGTCAGGGTTAACAAATACAGTCCGCAAGTTCCGCAACATAGTAAATACATGCCAAAAATCGCTACCATAATGTCACAATCTTTAGAATATAATTTTTAAAATGGCTCAATCTCCAGAATATCGCTGGAAATATTTGTTTTCTTATGTGTATGAAGGAGACAAAATGCAGGTTGCCTGTGATTAGTGTCTCCCCCTAAGCCAAAAGAGTGACAGCAAAAATGTAAGGAACGTTCAGGTCAAAATTCCTGAATACACAAAGTTTAAAGCAGTTTAAGTCATAGAATGAATGGAAGATTGATAGAGGGAGAGTGTTCCAGAGTTAATTTATTGAGTAGAAGAAAGACTGATTTAAAAAGTTGCCTCTAGATCGAAGTCAATTCCTCTACATCTAGCAGGAAAGTAGGTAAAGTGGCAACACTGGTCAAGGTGTTGCCGTCATTTGTCACTTGGTTCAATTATCACGACAGCTGGCGTAGCTAGGATCCCAACAGACGACGACAATCTCTCTCTCTCTCTCTCTCTGTGCCATATCACCTCTATCTCTGCCGGAAGCTCTCACCTCCATTATAAGGTCTGTATCTCTCCCATCATTGCCCTAACCCTCACATAATTTTGTTTTCAGTGTGTTGTTGATCTACATTGACGTCCAAAAGCTCCTTTATGATAACCTTGTATGTTCCCAGAAGGTGACCACGGTCAATGGAGGCGACGTATAGTTATCTCTCTGACCAACTCCTTGGGAGACAGGTCCGATAATTCGGAATCTCAGTCCAGGAACAGAGTGTGAGCTTTTATGTTGCACTCTCTAGTGGGGGAAGGGAACAGTGAGGAGCTTTGGTAACAGATTCTCGTTATCACACAGAGGACAACAACTCGGGCAATATAGAAATATCAAGTATGGCGGGAGGCTGAGCATGTTCAACCAATAATCTAATGAAACCAGACTTATCATACTTCTATTTATCTGATATACAAGACTTGCACGTGCAGTAAACTAGTAGTACTCAATATATGTACAAATACGTCCAGGCTGCTTGTATGTATCCTTCATTAATGTACAAACTTATCAAATGTATTGTTTATTGTATTTAATTACTTACATATGCGTTAATCTACCATCTATATACATGTTATTTAAGTTATCTATCTACTTACCAATACATCAAATTATATTCGTCTATCCAACCACCAATCTTTCAAACCCATCTATTAACCATCTATCCATCTGTTATCTGACCCTCTCCCTTCTCTGCTCTTCCCCTTTCCTCTCATAATCCTGTCATTCAGTTATCTCTGTTATTCCTTCTTATGGCTTGATCCCTTTACCTATTCAGTACTGGTAACGTCCTTTTAACTTTATTCTGACTAATATTAGACGATTTCATTCAGTCTAAAGAGGGCCTCCAGCAATTATCAGGCTTCGACCTAACTCACTTAACCTCTTACTATCACAGATCCTTCTGGAGCTTCATAAAATCGTCTAAATATAGCTAGAATATTATTCAAAAGACGTCGCCGGTACAGAAGGGATTAAACTCTCCTCTACCCTCGTCAATCAGATCATGATTTATGTATACCTTATTAATGCCGCTGCCAGATATCACGCAGCCTAGGAAGGCCCTCTTGTAAGCATTTGGCTAACGCAAACTTACTTAACCCTTTATGTATACACAAATATTTGATGTACATTCTTCTGGCTATTATTGAACGATTTTGTACGGTTTTACATTTGGTGCCATTTGTAGCCTTTAAATGTTACTACATAGATCTTTACTGATCTTTACCCTTCCATAGCTCTCTCTCTCTCTCTTTCTCTCTCCTCGTACTATAAGAGCCTCTGACTATAAAGGATCCTTCCATTGCACCCTGACAGCCCCATCCCTCTCTTTCTTGTATCCTCTTCCTTACTTATTTGCATTCTTTATTCTACCACTTTCTCCCTCCTTATCTCTCTCTTTAATCTCTCCTCCTTCCCTTCCTTCCTTTCCTCCTTCTTGCTCCTCCATCCTTTCTACCTCCTTGCAACCACCGCCTCTGCCAGAATTAATATAAACCTCACCTGGTTGCAACCTAACGCTGGCCTTGTTCTCTCTCTCCTTATGTCCTTCCTACTATAACTACTCACCCTTCCATCCCACAAAAAAAAAAAAAAAAAAAAAATCAGCTACTGCATCCCACACCGTACCCCATACACTACACCATATAAACCCTCATTCTCTCTCCCCCCCCCCCCCCCTATGCTTCCCTCTCACCCACACTCGAAAAAACCCTCTTCAGGCAAACTAGTGGGCGGTGTTATAATGAACCCCCAAAATAGTGCCAAAAGTATGAGAAAACAAATTCTCCCCTCCCCGAATTTCGCACTACCCAACTACACATGCTAAAAAAGACATGAAAACTTTAATGGACACAAAAATCCGAGTTATATTGCGTATTAGCTGCCTGTTAATGGATGTACTGCACGCAGGCAAATTGGTGTAAGGCACTTGTAAGACAAATAGACAGAGGGAGGCAATAGTAGCTTTGTATTAACTCCTTCAGTACCATTCTGGCTGAAATTAGACGATTGTATGCAGTTTAAGAAAGGACCTATGTTATTAACCAGGGGAAGGCAAACTACCTCATAAGAGGTTTGATGGTCAAAGGCAAAGGATAAGAACCAAGGCCTAAAAAAGCCTTTCAAAACACCCCACTGGCACTCAAAACAAAGCAATATGTGATTAGGTGAGATAATTCCCCTCCATTACTTTCTACCACTCCTACATATGTGTCCCAGCACCCACCCACCCTCTCCTTCCCCCCTATTTACCCCCTCCTCAAATATCAGCTATTTCCTCTCGTTCCCCTATTAATCGGGTAATTTTCCGCGCGAATTTATCTTACACGTCTCGTTAACACGGGCGAGGCAGCTAGAGATCCTTGCAACAGAGAGACTTCTCTTGCAAGGCATCAGAGCCGCTTTGGAGCTCTGAAAGGGAGGTTATACGCCGCGCCGGCTCTCACTTCATGATACGACCGGGCGGCAATAATACGTCTTTCTCACCACTCAAATGCTATTCCCACTTATATTATTGCTCTTAAATGTTAATATCTTCATATTAAATATAAAATAGTCACATTTGGATAAGTTTAATGATATTTATGGTAAATATGAAGACTTTTGTCAGGAATGAACCAAAATACCTTCACCTGGCGGGACGTTTCAAATACCATAGCTCCGCGCTTCCCGGGTTAATCCGAGGGACGCGAAATTGCCCTAGGGGCTAGGGTTGGTATTTGTGTAATTCTAGCCTTATTTTCCGACAGAATTAGTTATATTTACGATATAAAGCATCATTTTTGTCCATGACGAACATATGAACTTTGAAGAGCGATAAAACCAGAGGGAAAAGCATTTGGGTGATGAAAAACGTATATATTCGCCGCCCGGTCGTATACTCAAGCAGGAGGGCGATAGACATACATCCTCCCGTCTCGAAACACACTGACGGCCGCAGGAGAGATTTCTGTGTTGCATAAGATCTCTAAGTGAGTCACTGGTGCACGAAACCATGCGACAGAAATTTGCGCCGAATTTGGGATGATGGGGTGCGTGTGTGTGTGTGTGTGTTCTCCAAATGATCGGTCTATATTAATCTGTGTGTGTCCAGTATGTACCGTATATATGTGTTTACCTGTTTTGAAAGCTTAACATATATTAATTTTCAGGTAGCTCGCCTGGTCTGATCATACATTTGTGTAGTTCCATCTGTTTGTTTACTAGAGTCACTACTCATGTTATACCTTTCAATAAAATGGTGTTATATTCATACTAGACGGGCTAACATTAAACTATTTTGCTTAGCTTAGTAAGGACCTCTAGATATCGAAGGGGTATATCTCAATGAACATATGGATCCCCACCGACCCTTCTGTAGACAAAGCATCTAACATTGAAATCAGTGAAACACTGCAGAATGGTTCAGTGTACAGGAGGGTGACAACACGGATTTGAGGTGGGAGAGAAGAGTTATAGGGAATAGGGGAGGGAAAATATTGGATAAATGAGGAGGGGGGAAGTGAAGGAAGAAAGGGGTAGGGAAGAAGGGGAGGGGTTGGGGGGAGGGGGAAAGACACATATAAAGGGAGAACAGGAGGTGGTGGTAAGGACACATACCACCTAATAATATATTGCTACCATTTCACCGACCTTGGGGCATTTTGAGTGTTTTGTTATGTTCTATCTACTGGAAGGAGCATTACATTCGCCCAGTATAACCTTTCAGAAGGAGTGTCGTCATTCTTGGGTTAACCCCATAGGTTGTGATTCTGGGAATCATAGTTGCCGATGTCCCAGAAAGCACTAAACATTACATTCACTTTAACCATCCCAAGTTTTACAAAACAACCATCATTGCACGGGGGAACTACCTTTCTAGCAACAATCTGTTTATTGTTATTATAAGCAACATACTCCTCACTTGTTTCATTTCAGTTTTGCAACATATTTCTCTCATTTTCCATGTTGGCTAGCTTTCTTCTGACCCTTTTATACAACTGTACGAGGTGGTGCCTGCTGTGTAGCCTCCTCCTCACCACCTGTTGCCTCACTATTACCTGTGGGACTATCAACACCTAAGCCCCCACTTGGCCGTTGACCATGTTCTTTAGTAGGTACTTGTAATTCCTCAAAATCACCTAAATCATAATGCACACTGTTATCACTAGCACTCACAACATTATGGGAATCATGAACACTGCCATCTGAATCCAAATCAGGTCCAAACCTCTCTTTGGATTCCATATGTCTCTGGTTCTACAAACTATGGCACATATTACCACAATGCAGAATGAGTGAAACATTATGACAATTGTGATAAGGCTTGTTTTGGGCTTCAATCAAGGTTATGAACTTTTAAACTCGACTGTACACAACATCTGAGTCTAGGAAACTGGGTTCAACTCAAAGTTAAGGAAAAACGTTATTCCGTGTCCGGTACGGATATCGAAGTGTACTTGGGGGAGTCAATGAATGACTGACTGAATGAATGAATGAATATATGAATGAATAGATGGGAAGAGAAAGAGAGAGAGAGAGAGAGAGACGCTAATACACAGACTGAACATTACAGTCCATAGTTAACGGGAAAGAGGAAGTTAAAGTAAAAGTTAAAACAATAGAGATAACGAGCCAACTAGATAAACAATATACTATCGGTAAAAAAAAATAAGAATATATAATGAATGTAAAAAATAAATACACAAATAATTACAAAAACTGAATACAAAAAGCGTCGGTAAATACAAACGTTAGTCCTCTCTTTTTAAAAGAGCCGTCAAAATATATAGTTGATAACAGAATGCGTTGTAACTAAATTATTTCGGTATGGGGGTCTCTCTCTCTCTCTCTCTCTCTCTCTCTCTCTCTCTCTCTCTCTCTCTCTCTCTCTCTCTCTCTCACAAACTGACAAACATAAGCGGAAGGGGCATACAACTCTCCAACCCAAGAGTGAAACGTTACTCTCAGTCTTTTTTCTATTCAACAGCTGAACTCTTGAACTCTCTCCCAGAATCAGTCTTTCCCTCCTCCTATGACTTAAATTGCTTCAAACTCCGTGTGTCCAGGTATTTTGGCTCGAACCCCCCTTGATTTTGGCCCTGTTACTCTTTCAACTGGGGGGGGGGGGGGCACTCACTACAGGCAGTCCTGCCTTTTGTCTCCCTCACTCACATAGAAACAAAAAAATAACGTTAACGAAACAGTACAGGAAAAACATAAAAAAAGTACATATTAAAAATAACAGTAAACAAAATCCACAGGTAAATAAAGCTTGTATTAATATAATACATACCTATATTGCAAAACACACCGTTTATCGTGTAAAACAAGTTGCCAACATTTATTATATACATGTTCAGACATGTTCCAACTAAAATGTTCTTGTTATTTGCTGAACCAATTGTAGTTGCTTTGAAATGTGTCGTTCGTTGTATAATCGCCGCTTCTGTTATTGTGCTTATTATACTAAAATAGCGGGTATACTTTTACCTTCTGTTATTGTGCTTATTATACTAAAATAGCGGGTATACTTTTACCTTCTGTTATTGTGCTTATTATACTAAAATAGCGGGTATACTTTTACCTTCGTATACCTTTTATATCATGTCACGAATACACACACACACACACACACACACACACACACACACACACACACACACACACACACACACACACACACACACACACACACACACACAACCACTAATATATTATATGCGTATCTATAAATCTTTCAAAACAGATTTTCTATATCAACTTCTATATAAACATATACAAACCAATTAGTTTACCCTCGCAATGCTCGTATTAAATTAGTTGTCTTTATAAGTGTTCTTGACAATTCAATTCCATAAACTGACTATCTATCTATCTCCGACTTACCTGTGTCTCACTTACTACATTATTACTTTTCCCTCCGCCTTTCCCTGTCTTCCTTTCTCTCATATCTCACTTTAACACCTTGTTAATCTCTATAATTATCCTTTCAACTCTCTCTCTCTCTCTCTTAATATTACCAGATCAATCTTAACTGAATTAGGTGTTCATTACTGTCTGCATTGCCTACCATCATACCCCCCCCCCCCTTCACTCTCACTCGCTCGTTCTCTCGTTCTCTCTCTCTCTCTCTCTCTCTCTCTCTCTCTCTCTCTCTCTCAGGGGAAACCTCATAGGAATGCGGTAAGGAGTTGCTGGAAACCCTATTTCATTTATCTGGTTTCCCTCACTGTTTCTGTTTGTGCCTTACCTACACAAAGAGTAATCCAGCTAGCTCTCACAAATATATCCTCCTTACATTAATTTCACGACACTAAACAAGAATAGCACACTTCTTTACAATACCACATATATATATATATTGCAGGCAGCTTTGCCTTTTGTCTCCTTCATACACATAACACAAACAATGATGTGACCTTACAGTGTACCTGTTGGGAGGACCAATGACGTCACCAACATCTTACCTGTAAACACAAACATTCATTAATTACACAACCTTTGGCTCAAAACATAAGTAATAATAAATAATGCAAGTTTAATAACCAAGTAATTATATACTGGAACGTTCATAAATATTTAACCTAAAATAAAGACAAAACACTGACATGAAGTTAGTAGTTCACATAGTACTTAATATCACACACACATACACACACACACACTACTGTACCTATATACACATACCTGGTAGTGTGATATTCTCCTTTCCCCTTGGGTGTGATGCTATGTTGGATGATGGATTTCTGTGATTTACAAATTACACACACACGCACGCTTACGCTCTCTCTCTCTCTCTCACATGGTAGCATAACACATAAACACCAACACACACACACACATAACATATTATTACCGTTCTTATTTATGTCACTGATATCCTGTGTTGGATTCAGCACAAGGAGAGCTGACACCCAGACAACTCAGCTGACTGACATACTTGTTACGATCCAGGTTCTAAAAGACACAGGGCTCTTCAACATTGGACTAGATAATGGCAAAATGCAACAACGGTAACACTAGATCCAAGCCCTGCCTTAAACACTGGAAAACAAAACACCATTACCGCCCTGAGTCGTGCCTGGACAACGAGGTATCCTATGACTCGGTAACTGGTGCACACACACTAGGCTGACGCTCGATGAAACAGCCTATTCTCAAACAGTAAAAGATTACTCGATTATGTTACACAAAGAAATTATAGTTAACGTGATTAATTAACGTTACGGTAGATCCTCAAATAACTGGCACTCCTGTATTAACCCTTAATTAGCGGCGCGCAACATAAGTCGAGTATAATAAATCTGGACTATCTGGCGGCGCTCGACATGGGTCGTGTGGCAATTTCAGCACGTAATGTTGCTGAGAGAGAGACAAGTGGTGGCAGGAGAGTAGCGAGCGAATGACTGCTCCAGATCACCGCGGCGAACCTACTGACACGAATCCCACCTCCTCCCTCCCTCTCTCACTCGATATATACGGAATTGTATGGGGAAAGTGCCGAATTACATGCTTTTTGCACTCGCGTTGCACGGTTGTTGCAAGAAAACTAGCCATCATAAAAGGATCGTTATGGTGTCATTGGAAAGCTCTGTTTATGCCCTTTCAGGGATAGATACTTGTTTTACGCTCTGGGTCTTATTTAGGCATGAAAATGATCACGTAAACAGCCCTATTTTGGGTAAAAACACCCCGCTGGGCGGTACATATAAATAAACCGCCTAGGCCGCTCGTAAGGTGTTAAAGAAAGTGCAATGCTAGTCCTGCAACATCAACTGGAAACTTCTGAAATAAGTCTGATGCTGGGAAGATGTTCGTAAAGAATCTTGAACAATTATAATGCAGAATACAGGTCACAATAAATACTAGGACATATAGTAATAATAGGCAGGCGAATAATAAAGACTGCGCAAAGGTAGTAATGCTCGACAACTAAAGAAATGCTTCGTGACACAACGCAACAGCCTACTAGGGTTGTGCAACTCAACAACAACCTCGGCTCAAAAGTGCAGTGAATAATAATGTTCAATACATATAATAATGGGGGCTTATCTCTAACCAGTGTCTGCTCAGTTAATAAAGTCTAGCTGGGGTATCAAGGCAGGGCAACAATGGGTGAGCATGCGACTCGTAGCCTAACGTTGTCCGAAGGTGGTATAATGAAGATTACGTTATATGACGGGGATGCTCTCTTGATAAATCCAGGTCTCTAGTACCTAGTTCTATCCTGGCGATCCCTCAGAAGTCAACACAAAGAGGCAGCACTATGTTGTGAGGGATAGGCTATGGCCCTCTCACACCACAGCGCTGTGCTCGCAAAGTAAACCCACCCGAAGACAACTTAGGCTCCCACAGTACCTGTTGATGTCGTGCAGGGCTTAGCTAACACTGCACACATCGGAGACAACGACACAGTAACCCTACCCCTAGTCTAGCTTTAGATAACCAAGCAGAATCACTCAACACCTTGCCAGGGAGACATATACCGGTCTACAACCTTCCCGAGAGAGGACACATACGGAAAAGTCCGTCTCTCTAACCTCAATAAAGCATAATACCTCCTTAACCTAATACATGGAAATATCTGAGAGCTTCGCGTACAATACGACTGGTCGACGGTGAACGTCTATGCTGAAACCAGAAGGGATGTTGAGTTTAATAAAGATTAGAGAATGAGAAAGGAGAAGTCGAGAGAGAAATAGTATGCAAAGTGGCGAGTATGGGGGACAGAATTGCAAAGGGTGTAGGCGATACGCGTGTCAGGCAAGCTCTGAGCTGGTAAAGAACACGAGGCCGCGATGGGAAGGGACTAGTTGACCACCCGGCCGCCAACGCCGTCAGCGCCCAAGCGAGCCGCGTCATAGCTCACCCCGCTGCCAGGTGTACTCCCTCACCCTCTCTCGCTCGCCTCCCACACAAGCAACATTTATATTATAGCGAATATAAAATACAAGGCGCGGTCACAGACCAAAACAAAGACCATTTCTAGACTGTCTGTGGCAACACGACACTAATTAAATAAAGCAGATCATTCTAGGACAACTGTAGCCCATCCCCCCATCCTGGCGAGCGCTAGCGAGCTGCAATGCCCCACGCAACCATTCTGCTAACGCCGGGAGGCGTCACATACTGGAATGGCTAGTTTGGTAAATGAGTTAAGCTTGGTAAAGGTTAACTGTGGTAGCGTATATAATGTAGGCTCACCAGTATTGTGATAGTCCTGTGACAGGTTACACAGTGTTAATTAAGATGATATGAGTGGCCTATGTATTTTGAGCTTCATTCAAACGTTTCTTTTGTGACGCTTCTGCATAGTAACCACGTGCGGGCATGTGCGCGCGTCGGCTGCCCAGCCGTTTAGAAACAGGCTGGTGGTAGCCGGCCAGCAGGCTTTCCCTTAGTATATATCCTACGACAATGTAACTAATGTCTGGGATATTCTTATGTTGTTTCACAGCTTGAAGCTGCCCTTATTCTTAACCCTTTATTAGCGGCTCACCACTTAAGTCGTATTTAATAAAGCTGGACTATGTGGCGGCGCTCGACATAACTCGAGTGGCAATTTCAGCACGTAATGTGGCTGAGAGAGAGAGACAAGTGGTGGCAGGAGAGTAGCGAGTGTATGACTGCTCCAGACCACCGCGGCGAACCTACTGACACAAATCTCAGCTCCCTCCTCCCTCTCTCACTCGCTACATACTCAATTA
Organism: Paralithodes platypus; assembly: GCA_032716605.1. Lineage (NCBI taxonomy): Eukaryota > Metazoa > Arthropoda > Malacostraca > Decapoda > Lithodidae > Paralithodes > Paralithodes platypus. The sequence goes on along the minus strand of CM064489.1, from coordinate 39,779,768 downwards.
TGTACCGAAAGTACCGAATTACCTGCTTTTTGCACTCGCGTTGCACGGTTATTGCAAGAAAACTATCCATCATACAAGGATCGTTATGGTGTCATTCGAAAGCTCTGTTTATACCCTTTCAGGGATAGATACTTGTTTTACGTTCTGGGTCTTATTTAGGCATGAAAATGATCACGTAAACAGCCCTATTTTGGCTAAAAACACCCCGCTGGGCGGTACACATAAATAAACCGCATAGGCCGCTCGTAAGGTGTTAACCAACGCATCTTAGTATATTTTATTCTCGATAGTTGATTGTTTCATTATAATATATAAGATGTAAGTCTAGTGAGAGCGGGAAGAGACGAGCGGGAGAGAGAGACCGGCTTGGGACGTTGCTTTGCGCGGAGAGACGAGCTTGGGATGAGCCTGAAGCGCTGCCACATGCATTTGATTGCAACGTTAGGCTTAGTTTCGACTCACGCACGGGGTAAAGGATTTTGACCAGGCAACTGTGTTGAGTGTTGCCAATGTTACGATCAAGGTTCTCAAAGACACAGGGCTCTTCAGCATTGGACTAGATAATGGCAAAATGCAACAACGGTAACACTAGATCCAACCCCTGCCTTAAACACTGGAAAACAAAACACCATTACCGCCCTGAGTCGTGCCTGGACCACGAGGTATCCTATGACTCGGTAACTGGTGCACACACACTAGGCTGACGCTCGATGAAACAGCCTATTCTCAAACAGTAAAAGATTACTCGATTAGGTTACACAAAGAAAAGATAGTTAACGTGATTAATTAACGTTACGGTAGATACTCAAATAACTGGCACTCCTGTATTAAAGAAAGTGCAATGCTAGTCCTGCAACATTAACTGGAAACTTCTGAAATAAGTCTGATGCTGGGAAGATGTTCGTAAAGAATCTTGAACAATTATAATGCAGAATACGGGTCACAATAAATACTAGGACATATAGTAATAATAGGCAGGCGAATAATAAAGACTGCGCAAAGGTAGTAATGCTCGACAACTAAAGAAATGCTTCGTGACACAACGCAACAGCCTACTAGGGTTGTGCAATTCAACAACAACCTCGGCTCAAAAGTGCAGTGAATAATAATGTTGCATACATATAATAATGGGGGCTTATCTCTAACCAGTGTCTGCTCAGTTAATAAAGTCTAGCTGGGGTATCAAGGCAGGGCAACAATGGGTGAGCATGCGGCTCGTAGCCTAACGTTGTCCGAAGGTGGTATAATGAAGATTACGTTATATGACGGGGATGCTCTCTTGATAAATCTAGGTCTCTAGTACCTAGTTCTATCCTGGCGATCCCTCAGAAGTCAACACAAAGAGGCAGCACTATGTTGTGAGGGATAGGCTATGGCCCTCTCACACCACAGCGCTGTGCTCGCAAAGTAAACCCACCCGAAGACAACTTAGGCTCCCACAGTACCAGTCGATGTCGTGCAGGGCTTAGCTAACACTGCACACATCGGAGACAACGACACAGTAACCCTACCCCTAGTCTAGCTTTAGATAACCAAGCAGAATCACTCAACACCTTGCCAGGGAGACATATACCGGTCTACAACCTTCCCGAGAGAGGACACATACGGAAAAGTTCGTCTCTCTAACCTCAATAAAGCATAATACCTCCTTAACCTAATACATGGAAATATCTGAGAGCTTCGCGTACAATACGACTGGTCGACGGTGAACGTCTATGCTGAAACCAGAAGGGATGTTGAGTTTAATAAAGATTAGAGAATGAGATAGGAGAAGTCGAGAGAGAGAAATAGTATGCAAAGTGGCGAGTATGGGGGACAGAATTGCAAAGGATGTAGGCGATACGCGTGTCAGGCAAGCTCTGAGCTGGTAAAAAACACGCGGCCGCGATGGGCAGGGACTAGTTGACCACCCGGCCGCCAACGCCGTCAGCGCCCAAGCGAGCCACGTCATAGCTCACCCCCGCTGCCAGGTGTACTCCCTCACCCTCTCTCGCTCGCCTCCCACACAAGCAACATTTATATTATAGCGAATATAAAATACAAGGCGCGGTCACAGACCAAAACAAAGACCATTTCTAGACTGTCTGTGGCAACACGACACTAATTAAATAAAGCAGATCATTCTAGGATAACTGTAGCCCATCCTGGCGAGCGCTAGCGAGCTGCAATGCCCCACGCAACCATTCTGCTAACGCCGGGAGGCGTCACACCCCCCCCAAGATATGGGACACTCAACCATGAGCCCATATCTGAACAGGCAGAATGTCGCTAGAATCTGCCACTCCTAACCACTCTGCCACTCATGGAATGCAAGCTCAGTCTCCTCAAAAAAAATACAACAACATTTATATATATATAAAAATCTTATCACCCTTCCCAAATATAATAAATTAATTCATAACATCGTGCTCCCAGGGCGAGCTTTAAGAAGCACAGCCTACTGAGGGAAAATCATCTGCACTCAGTACTCAGCTACAATATTATCTTAAAATTTATTATCTAAAAGAAAGAGTTTTTATTTAATTTTTTCATATTTTATTTTAATGTTGTTTTTGGCGGCTACTATAGATGTAGCCTAACTTTCTTCTAATCAAAGCCAACAACTCCTGCCCTGCGACCCTACGCTGATGCTACACACACGAGCCAACAAGCACCAGCGCAAAAATACACTGCGAGCCAAGACAGGAGGCTATACCAACATACTGTGGTAGCCTACCCCGGATCCTCCACCCACGACAGACACTGACTGAACAGCGAGGGTTCTCCTGCAAACAAAGCCAAAACATTATCAGCGCCCCCAGCATGCCACACATCCAACCTGTGTTCCGGCAGCACAACAACACCTGACACTGACAAACTGCCCAGTCCATCGCAAGACTGGCACTTCTCTTCGCTCCTTCCGGCAACGGGGCCTGCCAATAACCCTTCACTAGTTCTACCTTCGTGATGAGCGAGGCAGCCCCGAAGCGGTCTATGGTGTCGTCAACTCTGGGTAATGGATAGGCGTCTGTCAGGGATAATGCTTCCACACTCTTGCAATCAACACACACACGGACTCTGCCACCAAACTCAGGTTGCAAAGCCACTGGCAACGACCACTCACGACATTCCTCATCCCTCAGACCCCCTCTCCACACGCCGTCCAGCTCCGCCTTCACAACAGGCTGTCGAGCAGGACTCACACGGCAGGGAACCAACTCGAGCCTTGCACTGTCTCCAGCCTCCATGTCGGATTCTACCCCGTACATCAGGCCTGGAGAAGCAACAAACATGCGGACGGACTGCCACAGCCTAGCAAACAACTCCTCCCGTCGCTCAGGAACAAGAGGCTGCAACCCATCTCGCAGAACAACATGCCCAGTGCCCTCCCACATCTCCTTCACCATGTGGAGAGGAGCCCTCACCTGATGCCCGAAAACAAGCTCATTCGGACTGAAACCGAGACTCTCTCCAGGTACTTCTCTTGCCGCGAACAAAACATACGGCAGACCAAGGTCCCAATCCCTTCCATTCTCTGCGCAGTAACATCGAAGCATGCTTTTCAGCGTGGCGTGCCACCTCTCCAACACCCCTTGACTCTCCGGGTGATACGCAGAAGAGACGACAGTGCTGATGCCATGATGAATCATAGTTTGTTTGAACAGATTAGATGTAAAACTAGAACCTTGGTCCGATTGCACCTCTTGCGGGTAACCATACCGCGAGCGATACAAGAGCAGGTTCCGGACAACAGTTTTCGCCGTGCCATTTCTCATTGGATATGCATCAGGATAACGAGTGGCCACATCCATGATAGTTAATAGAAATTTATTACCGGCACTAGTAGGGGGTAGGGGTCCGACTATATCAATGATGACCTTACTGAAGGGCGGTCCACTGACAGGAATGGGGTGCAACGGGGCTCTCGGAATTGTTTGGTTAGGTAAAGTGTAAGGGGTCGTATATCAAGACCAGACTGTACAAAGGAGTACAAAGGAAATCAAGCAACAACAGATCTAGTGATCTTTCTAGGCTGCTTGTCCTCCAACACACTGAGGATCAAGTGTCCAAACAGTGGTTTAGAGTGGGTAAGGGAACATTGGAAAGAACACTGTGAGAAGGAATGAGAGTGGATGCAAGTGGCGAGGGAGAAAGGGACTTGGTGGAAGTGATATAAATGGAACACATATTACAGGCGCTTGGGGTGAAATGAGGGAGATGATAGATATAAAGATATGTCGATAAATGTATAGATGAACAGTTAGATAGCTGGTCAGATTGATAAAATAAGCAGCTCGATAGATATATAGACAGATGTACAAATATAGAATTAAGGAACACCCCGTTCTTAACATTAATCCTCCATTACAAACCCCAATGCACTAGAACAAACTAATGAGAGCATAATTATGATCCTCCCGCGATTTGAACTCGGGACACCACACCCAGAACATAACCATCTAAACCATTACACCACCAAAACAGTAAAGCCTAGTTCACACATTCAGGAGTGTGAGGCCGAGTTTCCAAGAATCCACAGTCTCGGAAACTCGTGTAATGACTCTTGGAAGTTTGCATGCACCCATGGGCACTCTGGGTCACTCCCGGATACTCCTGGAAAATCCACTCGAGCAGCCCAAATGTATAACATTATAGCCTAGTTCACACATTCAGGAGTGTGAGGCCGAGTTTCCAAGACTGTGGACTCTTGGAAACTCGGCCTCACACTCCTGAATGTGTGAACTAGGCTTCAAGGGCCCTTCACAGTCAGGAATGCGAGCTAGAGTCACTAGGAGTAGGGGAAAACTCGGACTCGCGGGCCTATTCGCCGTGAAAATTGAGGACTCCTAGTGACTCTAGCGACTCCTGTTAGACTCCCAGTGATTCCCCCGGCCAGTCGCGGCCGATTGGCCATGTCCGAAAAATTGTTCATCGTGTTGACATATTTTGGCCGCGAATCGGACCACTCCCATTGACTCCCAGTGAGTCCTGGTGACTCGCGGTGACTCTCAGTGACTCCATTGTCGTCCCATTGACTCCCGATGATTCTTAAATGATTCTAACATGATTCGCGGACAATTTGTATGACTCGCGGACATTATTTAGTTACTTGATATAGTCTATTCGCTATAAGTAGGCTACTTTATCCACCACTACCACTTTATCCACCACTACCACTTTATCTACTACTACCACTTTATCCACCACTACCACTTTATCTACCACTACCACTTTCTACACAACTACCACTTTATCTACAACTGCCACTTTATCCACCACTACCATTTTATCTACCACTCACTTTATCAACAACTACCACTTTATCGACCACTACCACTTTATGTATCTACTACTACCACTTTATCCACCACTACCACTTTATCCACCACTACCACTGTATCTACCACTACCACTTTATCTACCAATATCACGTTATTCAAAACCTACCACTTTATCCACCACTACCACTTTGTCCACCACTACCATTTTATCTACCACTGTCACTTTATCCACAACTATCACTTGATCCACCACTACCACTTTATCCACCACTACCACTCTATCTACTACTACCGGTACCAATTTATCCACCACTACCACTTTATCTACCACTACCACAAATTGTTGTGACCTGTTGTTGTTGTTCACCTTTGTACTCCTTTGTAATAGCCGAGTAATCAAGATAAAGACATGGCACCTTACCATCAGTTGGGAATAATAGATTATTGTCCCAAACGTGCCAGAAATATAGTAAAATAATAGATCTGGGGGTCCATGCATGGCATACTCGCATCTCCATCCTTACACCTCGCACTGATTCTCGGTGACTCCTAGTGACTTGTATATAACTCCTCCTGACTCCCACTGACCCGTGTATTATTCACATCGACCCGTATCTAGCACTAATCCAAAAACGACCGTAAATTTTCAATAACTCGCACTTCATTCGCGGTTTTATCCCGTTGACTCCTGGTAACTCACAGTGACTCACAGTGACTCCTTGTGACTCGCAAGTACACTATCGCTGACTCCTACTCTGTCGTGGTGGCACGTGGAATTTCGGACACTCGCGATCATTTTTGCAGGAACCGCCAAGAGTCATCACTCCCAGTGATTCTAGCTCACATTCCTGACTGTGTGAAGGGCCCATTAAAGGTTAAGTACACGATCACGATAAATAGCCATTTTCGAATTCTGGATATTTATTTAATCATGTACTTGGATCAAACTGCATTTTCGATGACGTAATGTTTTAGTTCCTTCACATTTACCAATTCTTTCACCCAACCCGATCTTATAAATTCAAAAATAAGCACTGCAATTTTTCTGAACCAGGACCTTTCTAGAATTGAAGAATGGGGACAAAAGAATCTAGTTTCCTTTAATGCACAGAAAACCAAGTACATTCAATTTTCTAACCGACAGAATCTCACTGACTCCCATATATTTTTTAATGATGTAAATATTCCCACTTCCCCTAGTATTGACATTCTCGGTGTAACATTAACTACTAACTTGAGCTGGACACATTATGTTAGAAGCATTGCTAAGAATGCCTCTAAAAACTGGGACTCCTGTACAGAGTTCGAGAATTCTTCACTGACGAGCAGTTGGCCGTAATATATAAAAGTCATGTGCGTTCTCAGATGGATTACTGTTCACCTCTGTGGAGTGGAAGTGGAGTGGTTGCATTGAGGCAGTTGGACAAAATTCAAAATAAAGCTATTAGATTAATCAATAACCCTGCAATCACACAGGACCTTCCTACATTATCCATACAAAGAAACGTTGCATCCCTTGCATTATTCTACAGATATTTTCACAGCAATTGTTCCGAGGAACTTGCTTCAATTGTGCCGCCTCTCCACATCTTTCCCCGTAGAACTAGGGCAGCTGAGAGCGCCCATGAATTTACACTTTCTCCTCCACAATGCAGAACTTCTGCTTATCAAAATTAATTTATCCCTAGAACTACTATTTGGAATTAACTTCCCTCGAATTGCTTTCCACAAACTTACAATCTACAAATGTTTAAATCCAGTTGTTACAAACATTTTATGAATGGAGGATGCCTTTAGGCACATGGACTTTTTGTTTTATCTGTGTTTTTCCTTCCTCCGTTCATTGTCTTTACAAAAAAAAAAAAAAAAAACAATGAATGGGGCCAAGATCACTAGGACTGGCCTCGCTAGACATTAGTTCCTATAGTGTCTATAGCAATTAGGGAACACCCCATTCTTAACATTAATCCTCCATTACAATCCCCAATGCACTAGAATAAAATTATGACAGCATATGATCCTCCCGGGATTCGAACTCCGGACACCACACCCAGAACATAAGCTTCTAAACCATTACACCACCAACACAGTTGAAGGTTAAGTACATGATCACAATAAATGTCCATTTTTGAATTCTGGATATTTATCTAATATTTAGTTAGACCCACCTACATTATGGATAACGTAATGTTATAGTGAGAGGGAAGAACAATGAATGGGGCCAATAATAGGTAGCTAAATAGATACATAGAGATAAAGAAGGAAAGAGTACAAAAAAAGGGAAGGCAAAACAGACCAGGAAAGACAGGCTTTGGGAGGGAACAGAAAGATTATGTGAAGAGACAAAGAGAGGGCAAAAAAACTGTGAGCGTCAACATAAGTTAATGGATAATACGACGGATTGTTTGAGAGAGAGAGAGAGAGAGAGAGAGAGAGAGAGAGAGAGAGAGAGAGAGAGAGAGAGAATAACGAGTGAGAGAAAGAAAAACTAGACAAGAAGTGAGAGAGATAATGGGAAGGAACATTAAGATAGGAGAGGAAGGAAGAGTAGATGCAAAGTGGACGAATACGAAGAGTGAATGATAACAAGGAAGGAAAGTTGATAATATGAAAGTAGAATTAACCAAAAAATACGTTAAATATATAGACAAAATAGGTGAATAAACATACATAAAGACTTCATGGAACATAACAGATATGTACACGTAAAGTCCCACATATGCATGAAGTTTCTTCCCTCCAGTGTAAGGAAGTATAAACAATATTTCTAACTTAAAATATTAGTTTGAAATAAAGATGTAATTATCATATAAATGAACTACTGCTTAATTATAGTTGTTATGCACTATTGTTATACACATTTCACACACCCACTCCAACTTCCACATGAATACAGTAATGGATAAAATGTGCTGCTTGCAAACAAAAACATGCAAGCAGAAAGTTACATAGCCTTGGTGCATTCTAATGCGTGTGTGTGTGTGTGTGTGTGTGTGTAAATGTATGTGTATGTGTGTGTGTGTGTATTATATAACCTAATATGCAAGGAGAATGAAAATGACCAAATCTTATTTGTATGCTGTATTTTATATTGAAGGGTTGTTTTTATTGTATACTGTATATTTGATAGTAAGGTATATGAACTAATTACATTGTATTTCATTACTTTTCCATATTTCACCTCACATTTACTGTTAATAATCACTCTTTGGTTTATCTTTGGTGTATTTAAACCTCTCTTCCTGTGTCCTATGTTACTTAGTGTGTGCATGGTGTATGGTAGTGTATGAGTTGTGACAAATGGTATTTGTAATCCTGGGTTGACGTATACAAGAGAGACGATTGGCTCGATTTGGTTGATTGTATGATTTGGGTATATACCCAAATCATACAATCAACCAAATTGAGCCAATCGTCTCTCTTGTATACGTCAACCCAGGATTACAATCACCATTTGTCACAACTCATACACTACCATACACCATGCACACACTAAGTAACATAGGACACAGGAAGAGAGGTTTAACCCTTCCTACCCGGGCTGCCTTAGGTAATGACAGCACGAAAGAAGGGCCAATACCCGGTATGCCTTATCTAAGGCATGAGCTTAATAGCCTAATTAAGCTTGGTCCGAACGCTGTGCGTACGACGTATGTCAACAAACCCAAGCGTTCGTCACCGCACCTCCGAAAACAAGAAGGAGAAGACTCCTCAATGTTATTGTTATGACGTCATGACGAAATTAGTGTCTGAAAAGCCCCCATATTGGCAACATCTCTGCAATATTGGCTCCACTGAAATCGTCATCACAACTGAACCAGTTGACTTACAGAGCTCTACTCAATACTAAAATACAGATTGAAAACCGCACTACGATTATAGATGAGTGGGAAAGTTCTAGCAGTGAAAATAAACATAAATACGGTAGCCTAGGCCTAGACGTTTTTCGGCCATATCGCCCGGGTAGGGGCGACCGTCATTGGCTGAGACAGCCCGGGAAGGAAGGGTTAAATACACCAAAGATAAACCAAAGAGTGATTATTAACAGTAAATGTGAGGTGAAATATGGAAAAGTAATTAAATAACATTTAATTATTTCATATACCTTACTATCAAATATACAGTATACAATAAAAACAACCCTTCAATATAAAATACAGCATACACATAAGATTAACACAGATAATGGAAATTCAAAATAAACAGTTATAAGTAATGTGGTAAAATAGTAAAGATAATGTATTAAGTATAATAGAAACCCGTAAAAAATACTGTAATAACATTATATATAAGTTTACCATTCAGCTCCGCATAACAACTACATTTTACGGACAAAATCTCCATCAATTACCAGTCTCTCACACGAAATATCTATTAGAACAATGTCATAAACTACATCGGTACCTTATTAAAATGAAACACAGACGGTGAAAACGGAACTCAAGATAAACCAGAATAATTTAAAGTTTCTTGAATAAAGAAGTCACCTCTGCAGACTCTGCATTAAAGATTTAAATGACTAAGTTACTGCTGTGAAGAAAATAAAGGAATTTTGAGAGAGAGAGAGAGAGAGAGAGAGAGAGAGAATGAAGCATCTTTTTTTTTTCTCTGTGAGTGAGGGAGACCAAAGGCAGAACTGCCTGTATTGAGTGCCTCCCCCAGAGTTGAAAGAGTGACAGTGCCATAATCAAGGGACGTTCGAGCCAAAATGCCTGGAAGCAATTTAAGTCATAGGAAGAGGGAAGGACTGATTCTGGGAATAAGTTCCACAGCTCAGCAGTTGAATAGAAGAAAGATTGAGAATAACATTTCACTCTTGGGTTGGAGATTTGCACAGAGTAGGGGTGGGATTGTGTTGCAAGACGGGCATTACGTACCCTACGTAGAGGAGGTGGTATACACTGGGAAAGCTCTGAGGAACTTTGCTTATTGTAGTATCGATAGAATAGTGAGAGAGATGCTAAATTGCGGCGAAGAGAGAGAGATTATAGAGAGTTGGTGAGTGGACGGGAGTTAATTAGACGAAAGGTTTTCCTTTCTACTTTGTCTAGGAGTACGGTGAGATAAGGCTTTGAATAAAATGTGGAGGTACACACGGATGTCATAGTCTCTAGCCCACTCATATGAATTTGTGGACCCTCTCTGTTTCTCTTTATGAAATTATAGCTATCTGGATAGATATTTTGATAGAACTACGTTTGCTGGCGTTTCATTCCTTATGTTTAACAATTCGTTGAAGTACTCCCTCCATCTCTCAACTCTCTCCTGCTTCTCGGTTAACACTAGCCCATTTTTATCTTTCACACCCTTACTATTTCCCTTGCTACCCTCCCTAACTTTCTTGACCTCTTTCCAGAACAGTTTCTTACACTCCCTTCATTTTACACTTGGATTTCTTTCAAATTCCTCATCTGTTCTTATCTTACTTTCCTTCACTACTTCTCAAAAAATAGTATATGTAGTTTTGTAGTTGATGTATAGAAAATTATATCCATGTATTCGTGTCCAAAGATAAACTTCATTAATTAATTAGAAATATGTGAAGCCCACGAATATTTATGAGTGTACTAGAGACTATGGCATCCGAGTGTACTAAAAAGGCAGACATTGAAGATAATAGAAAACAATTATTGTGAAGGAACATGAAAGTAATATTGAATAAAATGAATAAACACTGCAACAAATATGAAGGTTTACGTGAAAGGAAGGCCTTTCGTATCATTAACTCCCGTCCACTCACCAACTCTCTGCAATCTCTCTCTCTCCGCCGCAATGTTGCATCTCTCTCGCTATTCTATCGCTACTATAATAATCAGTGTTCCTCAGACCTTTCCCAGTGTATACCACCTCCTTTACGTAGGGCACGTGGTACCCGTCTTGCAACACAATCCCAACACTACTCTGTGCGACTCTCCAACCCAAGACTGAAACATTACTCTCAAACTTTCTTCTATTCAACAGCTGAACTTTTTTTTCCTTTTTAGGCTTGAAAATAACACACGTTGGTGTCGAAACGTCGCACATGTTCTAGAAAAATAAAGATGTTCCTTTACGCTTTGGTATTGCTCTTCCTTATATGTATATACTGTATATATATATATATATATATATATATATATATATATATATATATACACACAAAGCTAGAAATAAAGATAGATAGACAAATGCATTGATGGAGAAACAGAGAAGGTAGGGAGACCAGCGAGAAATTACAAAGGGTACATGTCGGAGATTAAATGGCATAGCTCATGAAAAATCCTATTCCATTATATCACAGTCTGAAGCATGTTAAAGCATGATTAATACTGCACACTTGTCTTGGTTTGCCATAAATGTTGATCTAAAATAGTAAACAAAGCCATGTAAGATAGATTAAGCTTAGAAAGTTGATAGCAATCCCTGCCCCTTCTCTGTTTTGGTAGTGATAAAGGAATTATACCGCAGGTTTTGTATCTGTTTTGATATTGCCTTCATCTAGCTTACCCTGAAATATGAAGAAGTAATGTGAAGGCAGTGTTTTATATCTACTGTATATAACATGAGTGCAACATTTGTCTATCCCTAAGTATCTTTCAATACAATTTTTCATATGTTGGTCTCATTAATCATAAATAAATGCGTATTGACAACTCAATCCATATGGCAACATTAGTGGTACCAACACTAACGCTACAAAGGCACCTTTCTAGAAGAATGTACAGACAACATATCAAAATAGTATACCTTGATTTTTACTTTCGCAGTGCATAATGCAATAGCTTGCCATTATTTCTACACTTCATTATTAAGCATATACTGATCATACAATTACTCATCTATCTATCTATCTATCTATTGCCTGACGCCGTGATACCCGAAGGGGTGGCCACGAACGAACCGCTCCACGCACCTCTGTCCCCAGCCAGTCGACGCCCCTCCCCCCAACCAGCACCGCCTTCGTTCATGTACTTCCTCACTCCATCCTTCCACCTCTCATTCGGTCTACCTCTCCCTCTCTGTCCCTCCACCTCGCTCTCGTACACCCTCTTAGTCATTCTCTCGCTTTCCATACGTTCCATATGGCCGAACCATCTCAAGTTGTTCCTTTTCACACTTTCCAGCACATCTACCTCCACACCACACCTCCTTCTTACTTCCTCATTAGTCTGTCTATCCCTCCATGTAACTCTGCATGCACTCTTTAAGTAATTTATTTCCACTGCTCTCACTCTTGGTCTGAGTCTCTCAACCAACGTCCATGCTTTGCTTCCGTAAGTCAATGTCGGGATTACCACACTGTCATGCAAGGACTTCTTCACTTCCATACTAACCACCCTATTTCTTGTTACTGCTTTTAGCATTCCTACAACCCTCTTCCCCTGTTGTACCCTCTCCCGCACTTCTTTATCCATAGTCCCATCTTTATTCAACACACTGCCCAGATACTTAAAAGAGTTGACGATCTCCATAGCCTGACCGTTCAGCTTCACCTCACAATCTGTGACTTCACCCCTTTCGAAGACCATAACCTTGCTCTTCCCCGCATTTACCTTCAAATTCCGTTTTTCGCACACTGTTCCAAACTCATTTACCAGACCCTGCAACTCCCATTCATTATCACTCATCAGAACTGTATCATCCGCAAACAGCAGTATAGGTAGCTTCCACTCAATTCCCTCCCTTTTCAGCGATACACCAACATCCACTGCTCTTGATAGTATTTCTTTCATGATTCCATCCATATATACAGTAAACAACCACGGGGACATCACACACCCCTGTTTCAAACCAACATTCAGGTCAAAGAACTCGCTCTGCTCACTCTCCACACATACTGCTGCCTTTGCACCCTCATACATGCTCTTCACTGCTTTCAGCAACTTGCCCTCTACTCCGTATATTCTAAGTACTTTCCACAAACCTTCTCTATCCACTCTGTCATAGGCCTTCTCCAAGTCCATAAAGGCAACATACACCTTTTGTTTCTTCTCCAGATATTTCTCCACAACACAATTCAGGGTAAAAATCTGATCTACACATCCTCTTCCCTTCCTAAAACCTCCCTGCTCGTCGCCTATCCATTTCTCCGTTCTCATTCTCACTCTCTCAATCACTTGATCCTCAGTGTTTTGGAGGACAAGCAGCCTAGAAGGGTCACTAGACCTGTTGTTGCTTGATTTCCTTTGTACTCCTTTGTACCCTTTGTACTCCTTTGTACTCCTTTGTACTCCTTTGTACTTTGTACTACCCTACTGTATACCTTCCCTACTACGCTTAGAAGACATATTCCTCGGTGGTTACCACACACTCCTCTTTCCCCTTTGCCCTTATATAGGGGGACTATTATGCCAGTCTTCCAGTCATCGGGGGCACCCCCCTTCTCCCATGCTAGTTTGCACATTTTCCATACCCATTCTATCACTATCTCACCACCATACCTCAACATTTCCCCACACACTCCATCTGTTCCTGGTGCTTTCCCCAACTTCACTCTTGTCATGGCTTCCCACACTTCTGACCTCCTGATCCCCACCTCCTCCTCCACTACTTCTCTTCTTCTCCCTCCCATACCATATCCAGCTATGTTTGCTGGCTCTTCATTCCTTACATTTAGCAACTCACTGAAGTACTCCCTCCATCTTTCGACTCTCTCTTGCTTCTCGGCTAGCATTCTCCCATTCTTATCTTTCACACCCTTACTGTTTCCCTTGCTACCTTACTGATACCTCTCCTTAAAATATCTGTCCATCTTCATAACTGTTTTCACAGCATGGAGTGCTTAACATAGATACTGAGAATCAAAATGGTGGCCAGTGACCTGACTCCTGAAACTCTTTCACAACTGAAACTCTATGACCGATTGTAATATTCTATGGGTACCCCCAATACTTCCCTATACGTCACGACGTGTCGTTCGCTGCCGCCTCTCACCACCACCAACCAAAACATTATAATGTTTTATATTTACTTTTATAAGAAACTCGGACTACTATTATTTCATGTACGAGGTATATTGCACACTACTAATTATGATAATGAGGATAGCTGACCTAGTGAGCTATGCCCTTTAATAGAAAGTCTAGGATAATATTTGTTCTAGCAGGGAACTGAGCGATTATGTAAAGAGAGGAAATGTTGAACCATAAAAATAGTGAAAGCAAGCAGAAGTTAATGGAACATGTGAAGGAGTATTATAATGTATTGTTAAGAGAGAGAGAGAGAAAGAGATATCATATTACAAATATCTGATCCGTTTTTATTTATTCGTTTCTGTACAGTGAATCTGCTTTGTTCATGCTTTATATAATTTGCAATAATACAACTAAAAACTAATTGGACAGTAAAATACAGGTACAGATACGTGTCTGTGTGTGTGTGTGTATGTGTGTATGTGTGTATGTGTGTGTGTGTGCATCTTCCTCCCTGTGTTTAGTTAGTAATATAAATGGTCCAGGGGGAAGGTTGAGAGTTAGCACAAGATCAGGAAAGGATTATGAATGACCCCGAAAAGCCCCACTGGAGTTTTGCCATCTGTAATTATTGTATGTTATGTAATATAGGCCTAATGTTGCAATTACGATGATATATACTATTGCATTATGTCATGCTAAAGTATTTAAGGTTATATATCATGTTATAGGTTATATATCATGTTATAGGTTATATATCATGTTATAGGTTATATATCATGTTATAGGTTATATATCATGTTATAGGTTATATATCATGTTATAGGTTATATATCATGTTATAGGTTATATATCATGTTATAGGTTATATATCATGTTATAGGTTATATATCATGTTATAGGTTATATATCATGTTATAGGTTATATATCATGTTATAGGTTATATATCTGTTATAGGTTATATATCATGTTATAGGTTATATATCCTGTTATAGGTTATATATCATGTTATAGGTTATATATCATGTTATAGGTTATATATCATGTTATAGGTTATATATCATGTTATAGGTTATATATCCTGTTATAGGTTATATATCATGTTATAGGTTATATATCATGTTATAGGTTATATATCATGTTATAGGTTATATATCATGTTATAGGTTATATATCATGTTATAGGTTATATATCATGTTATAGGTTATATATCATGTTATAGGTTATATATCATGTTATAGGTTATATATCATGTTATAGGTTATATATCATGTTATAGGTTATATATCATGTTATAGGTTATATATCATGTTATAGGTTATATATCATGTTATAGGTTATATATCATGTTATAGGTTATATATCATGTTATAGGTTATATATCATGTTATAGGTTATATCATGTTACAGGTTATATATCATGTTATAGGTTATATATCATGTTATAGGTTATATATCATGTTATAGGTTATATATCATGTTATAGGTTATATATCATGTTATAGGTTATATTCGGTTATATTGCTACCAAAATTATGTTATGATTATGGTATGCCTCGCCTCAAGGGGTTCTTTACCCCTGCACAGCTTCTTGTTCTGTACAGGGGCATAGTGCGTCCTTGTATCTTCATAACAGAAAAATATGTGTAATGGTAGATGGCCTTTATTCTCAATTTCACTCAATAAATGCTGGTGTTCCCCAGGGATCAGTTTTGGCCCCAACTCTGTTCCTCATTCAACGCAGATGACTCAACACTCCACAGTTCCTTCACATTTACCAATTCTTTCACCCAACCCGATCTTATAAATTCAAAAATAAGCACTGCAATTTCTCTGAACCAGGACCTTTCTAGAATTGAAGAATGGGGACAAAAGAATCTAGTTTCCTTTAATGCACAGAAACCAAGTACATTCAATTTTCTAACCGACAGAATCTCACTGACTCCCATATATTTTTTAATGATGTAAATATTCCCACTTCCCCTAGTATTGACATTCTCGGTGTAACATTAACTACTAACTTGAGCTGGACACATTATGTTAGAAGCATTGCTAAGAATGCCTCTACAAAACTGGGACTCCTGTACAGAGTTCGAGAATTCTTCACTGACGAGCAGTTGGCCGTAATATATAAAGTCATGTGCGTTCTCAGATGGATTACTGTTCACCTCTGTGGAGTGGAAGGGGAGTGGTTGCATTGAGGCAGTTGGACAAAATTCAAAATAAAGCTATTAGATTAATCAATAACCCTGCAATCGCACAGGACCTTCCTACATTATCCATACGAAGAAACGTTACATCCCTTGCATTATTCTACAGATATTTTCACAGCAATTGTTCCGAGGAACTTGCTTCAATTGTGCCGCCTCTCCACATCTTTCCCCGTAGAACTAGGGCAGCTGAGAGTGCCCATGATTTTACACTTTCTCCTCCACAATGCAGAACTTCTGCTTATCAAAATTCATTTATCCCTAGAACTACTACTCTTTGGAATTCACTTCCCTCGAATTGCTTTCCACAAACTTACAATCTACAAATGTTTAAATCCAGTTGTTACAAACATTTTATGAATGGAGGATGCCTTTAGGCACATGGACCTTTTTGTTTTATCTGTGTTTTTCCTTCCTCCGTTCATTGTCTCTTAAAAAAAAAAAAAAAAAAAAAAAAATGTTCACATGTGTGGGGAGGATCCTCTCACACCGCACTCCTAGACAAAGTAGAAAGGAAAGCCTTTCGTATCATTAACTCCCGTCCACTCACCAACTCTCTGCAATCTCTCGCTATTTTATCGCTACTACAATAATCAGTGTTCCTCGGAGCTTTCCCACTGTATAACACCTCCTCTACGTAGCATACGTAGTACCCGCCTTGGAACACAATCCCACCCCTACTCTGTGCAACTTTCCAACCCAAGAGTGAAACGCTATTCTCAGACTTTCTTCTATTCAACTGCTGAGCTCTGCAACTCTACCAAAATCACCCTTTCCCTCTTCCTATGACTTAAATTGCTTCAAACTCTGTGTGTCTCTGCATTTTAGCTCGAACGACCCTTGATTTTGGCCCTGTCACTCTTTTAACTCTGGGGGAGGCACTCTCTGCAGTCAATTATGTCTTTTGTCTCCCTCATTCACATAGAAAAGAAAAAACAATTGTACTATGCTATGGTAATGGTATGTTTGTGGTATGTTGATGGAGACGTTTGTCGGGTACTTTGTCCAAAAAGCCTTCGACAAAGATGGGGCCCTTATGTTTCCTCATTCTGATCAACAATGCAATGCAAGACACAGATGCACGCTGGAAGTATGTGGATGATTTAACAATTGGAGTAGGCATTAACAACATATCACCCAAATTCAGCACCCCTTAGGATTATGTCAACCAACTTCAGGACTGGACTTCAACCAACAACATCACCATGAATAGTGCCAAAACAGTATTGATGTACATCAACGTGGGATCAGACATCTTCGACCCACCTCTCATCACCTTCGGATGCAGCGCTCTGCAGGTAGCGAACAATTTCAAAGTATTAGGAGTCATCATAGACAATTTAATTGGAAACCCCACGTCAGTAGTATTGTCAATATATGTGGCTAAAAACTCTACTTCCTTCGCCTTCTTAACCCCTACTGAACCCTCCAGTACCAGGCATTGTGGCAAAAATACCCTCTCACCCTGAAAGTTGGAGGAATATTATCCCAGCTAGCTTCCACAGGCTTGGATCCAGGCTGAGAAGTGTTATAAAGGTCTCAACACAGTGTATACAAGTCACGGTACCTGATACCGCTCGATACGGGCAGTTACAAAGACCGCATAGTACTGATGGCAATTTTCCATCGCTGGTACTGACGAGTGACTGTTTTGCTCGGCTGTATACCGTCGCTGGTACAGTGAGGGTTAAGGCACTAGGGGCCCCCCCCCCCCACCCTACCTCACATATGTCCGCAAGTTGTTGATTCTTCTCAAACTCACTTATATTTGCCCTGCATGGACCTCATCACAAACAGCAACACAGAAAGAACAACTTAAAAAAAGTGCAGAAAAGAGCTTGCAAGATAATTCTAGTGCTTTCGTACACACACTACCCCGAAGCATTACAATTCTGGAGTTAGAAACTCTATCTAGCTGATACCAACAACTCACACTAAAGTTTGGTCAGAACCTAACCACAAACCCCAAGCACCGCGACCTGATATAGACCCCCCCAGCTTTGCCTCCCAGGAGACCCATCAGGCACCATAACACTATCACCCTCATACATGCGAGAACCACAAGATATCAATCAAGTCCCATGCCCTATATCATGAACCTAATCAACCAACAGTAATACTAGCCATAAAACAATCCCTGGTGTGCTACTAATCATATATTAAGTGTATCCATATCTAGTGTCACACGACGTCAACTTTCATGGGTATTTGTAGTCAGACAACCTCATAATTCAAGTTCCATAACTATGTAAGATACTGTACACAATCTACGCCCCTCAAGCCTTAAAATAATACGGGATCAAAATATATAAATAAACAAACAATATATAATAAATAATAAATTAATGAATATATGAATACATTAAACTTGCTCCTAAAAACTGTCGGAAAATGCGCTTGTGTAAACACCGGCTTTCTATGATACAGTACTTTAACAATCTTGAATACAATATCTCATCAGTTTGACTTATCCTACCAAAATACTACCTGAATAAGCTGTGTAACCATGTTTCAAATGAACATTGAACATAGCACAGCAACCAACTAGAAAACCTAACTAAATGTAATTCATACGAGATATGCCAGCTCTATCCTTGACATACAGTAAATATAGTCATACGATATATGCCAGCTCTCTCCTAGAAAAACAGTAGACATAGTCATACGAGATATGCCAGCTCTCTCCTAGATAAACAGTAGACATAGTCATACAAGATATGCCAGCTCTCTCCTAAACAGTAAACAGTCATACGAGATATGCCAGCTCTCTCCTAGATAAACAGTAAACATAGTCATACAAGATATGCCAGCTCTCTCCTAGATAAACAGTAAACATAGTCATACATGATATGCCAGCTCTCTCCTAGATAAACAGTAAATATAGTCATACAAGATATGCCAGCTCTCTCCTAGATAAACAGTAAACATAGTCATACAAGATATGCCAGCTCTCTCCTAGATAAACAGTAAACATAGTCATACAAGATATGCCAGCTCTCTCCTAGATAAACAGTAAACATAGTCATACGAGATATGCCAGCTCTCTCCTAGATAAACAGTAAACATAGTCATACAAGATATGCCAGCTCTCTCCTAGATAAACAGTAAACATAGTCATAAAAGATATGCCAGCTCTCTCCTAGATAAACAGTAAACATAATCATACGAGATATGCTTGCTCTATCCTTGACATACAGTAAACATAGTAATACGAGATATGCCAGCTCTATTCTTGACATACAGTAAACATAGTCATACGACATATGCCACCTCTATCCTTGACATACAGTAAACATAGTCATACGAGATATGCCAGCTCTCTCCTAGATAAACAGTAAACATAGCCATACGAGATATGCCACCTCTATCCTTGACATACAGTAAACATAGTCATACGAGATATGCCAGCTCTCTCCTAGATAAACAGTAAACATAGTCATACGAGATATGCCAGCTCTATCCTTGACATACAGTAAACATAGTCGTACGAGATATGCCAGCGCTCTTCAAGATAAACAGTAAACATATTCATACGAGATATGCCAGCTCTCTCCTAGATAAACAGTAGACATAGTCATACGAGATATGCCAGCTCTCTCCTAGATAAACAGTAGACATATTCATACGAGATATGCCAGCTCTCTCCTAAACAGTAAACATAGTCATACGAGATATGCCAGCTCTCTCCTAGATAAACAGTAAACATAGTCATACAAGATATGCCAGCTCTCTCCTAGATAAACAGTAAACATAGTCATACATGATATGCCAGCTCTCTCCTAGATAAACAGTAAACATAGTCATACGAGATATGCCAGCTCTCTCCTAGATAAACAGTAAACATAGTCATAAGAGATATGCCAGCTCTCTCCTAGATAAACAGTAAACATAGTCATACAAGATATGCCAGCTCTCTCCTAGATAAACAGTAAACATAGTCATAAAAGATATGCCAGCTCTCTCCTAGATAAACAGTAAACATAATCATACGAGATATGCTAGCTCTATCCTTGACATACAGTAAACATAGTCATACGAGATATGCCAGCTCTATTCTTGACATACAGTAAACATAGTCATACGACATATGCCACCTCTATCCTTGACATACAATAAACATAGTCATACATGATATGCCAGCTCTCTCCTAGATAAACAGTAAACATAGTCATACAAGATATGCCAGCTCTCTCCTAGATAAACAGTAAACATAGTCATACAAGATATGCCAGCTCTCTCCTAGATAAACAGTAAACATAGTCATACGAGATATGCCAGCTCTCTCCTAGATAAACAGTAAACATAGTCATACGAGATATGCCAGCTCTCTCCTAGATAAACAGTAGACATAGTCATACGAGATATGCCAGCTCTCTCCTAAACAGTAAACATAGTCATACGAGATATGCCAGCTCTCTCCTAGATAAACAGTAAACATAGTCATACAAGATATGCCAGCTCTCTCCTAGATAAACAGTAAACATAGTCATACATGATATGCCAGCTCTCTCCTAGATAAACAGTAAATATAGTCATACAAGATATGCCAGCTCTCTCCTAGATAAACAGTAAACATAGCCATACGAGATATGCCACCTCTATCCTTGACATACAGTAAACATAGTCATACGAGATATGCCAGCTCTCTCCTAGATAAACAGTAAACATAGTCATACGAGATATGCCAGCTCTATCTTTGACATACAGTAAACATAGTCGTACGAGATATGCCAGCTCTCTTCTAGATAAACAGTAAACATATTCATACGAGATATGCCAGCTCTCTCCTAGATAAACAGTAAACAGTCATACAAGATATGCCAGCTCTCTCCTAGATAAACAGTAAACATAGTCATACAAGATATGCCAGCTCTCTCCTAGATAAACAGTAAACATAGTCATACAAGATATGCCAGCTCTCTCCTAGATAAACAGTAAACATAGTCATACAAGATATGCCAGCTCTCTCCTAGATAAACAGTAAACATAGTCATATGAGATATGCCAGCTCTCTCCTAGATAAACAGTAAACATAGTCATACAAGATATGCCAGCTCTCTCCTAGATAAACAGTAAACATAGTCATATGAGATATGCCAGCTCTCTCCTAGATAAACAGTAAACATAGTCATACAAGATAATATGCCAGCTTTCTATTAGATAAACAGTAAACATATTCAGTAAATCACCTCTCAAACATTCAGCAAAATGTGTAACTATTATCTCAACTTAAATATAATCTGCAAACCTTGTACATGATATTCAACTGGTCAATTAGCTCATTATGCAATTTCTTGCTCAGGTCCTTATTATAAGTTAACATAAGTTAGAGTTAAGCTACAAACTGTTCCTCTCTATATATTCATCAAACGTCTGCAATTATCAATAAACCGTTTATTTTTATTATTATTATTATTATTATTATTATTATTATTATTTTTATAATTACACACACACACTTCTCAATAGGAGAATCCCACACACCATAACCTTCCATCCAAACAAGTCATTAGTTTGATCAACAGGCTCTATGGAGATTTGTAAAATCAGGACAAACCCAAACTGCTGACTTTGTGACTCAGATTTAACTGGCCAAGCATATTTTCCAGCTACTCTGATCTGAAAGACTCTCATAAGAATGTTGTCATCTATAAAATATATTAAATTTATCTTCAAATTAGTAGCCGATACCAATAAATCCGCCTTTAGTTGTCTGTTAGATTCGTCGACATTGCCATGCTCTATTATAGCATGTTAATGAAAAGTTTTCACAATAAATATAAACACCATATCAGGAGGAGCACTTTATTGACAACGTTTCGCAGATAGCTTCTTCAGGTCACTGAAGAAGCTATCTGTGAAACATTATCTCTTATAGGACTTCCCTAGTGGTTAAGGCCCCATTAATTGCTCTTTCCATTCACATATGCATAGCCTACATGAGTTGCAGTTGGGATGTGTATACATGCTTAGATTGATAAACAGGATTCAAAGTTGCATAATAAATCGTAGGCAGTGTCCACCATCCTTTAACTGTCTGCGTGGTGCGATGCATAAGGTGTTGATCTTCGGTGTGAGCATCCTGGGTTCGAATCCACGGACTGCCACATGTGTTTGTTAAATTACATTAATCGATTTTAGGAGTATAGTTGGTTGTTGGAAGGAACATAATAATATCCTTAAGCATTGCTTTGACCTTTATTGAGTGCTAAGTTTGTTGTTTGTTCCTTATTATATTAATATGTGTGTAATGCTACTTCCTCTGAACAATCAATAATGAGTAGGCAACACAAAAATGTTAGGTAACAATAGTTTTAGTCCATTACCTCTTCGTAATATATTCCCACAACTCATCAAATTCTATAAAATATTAAAGTTACATGGTTTTACTCTGGGGTATTAACCCTTAACTGGCGGCGTGCAAGATAAGTCGAGTATAATAAATCTGGACTATCTGGCGGCGCTCGACATAGGTCGTGTGGCAATTTCAGCACGTAATGTTGCTAAGAGAGAGAGACAAGTGGTGGCAGGAGAGTAGCGAGCGTATGACTGCTCCAGACCACCGCGGCGAACCTACTGACACGAATCCCACCTCCTCCCTCCCTCTCTCACTCGCTACATACGGAATTGTATGGGGAAAGTGCCGAATTACATGCTTTTTGCACTCGCGTTGCGCGGTTGTTGCAAGAAAACTAGCCATCATAAAAGGATCGTTATGGTGTCATTGGAAAGCTCTGATTATGCCCTTTCAGGGATAGATACTTGTTTTACGCTCTGGGTCTTATTTAGGCATGAAAATGATCACGTAAACAGCCCTATTTTGGCTAAAAACACCCCGCTGGGCGGTACATATAAATAAACCGCCTAGCCCGCTAATCTAGTGTTAAAACAGTTGATACACAAGACCTTTAACTTCGGATATATAATATTCTATTACGTATTCGTCTGTTCCTTGTTCATTGAATTTAATGTATTTCTCCAGCGATTTATGCGTCTATGTTTTGGAACTAGTGTAGTCCCTGGCATTGATAAAGTTAAGAGTGATTGATGCCGAACCAAAGGACAGCACAATAATTTGGAATGTAGTTTGGGAGTCTTGAGCGAGCAGGTCATTAGTTATACAGTATACAGTTAATTGTCAAATGTGCAGGTAGTAAATCTGTTCGGATATTGCTGAATACCTTCCTTGTTACTTTTAACCAGTAGCTTGTGCTAGTTTGATATTTTCGTATTCTCTCTTATCTCTCTCTCTCTCTCTCTCTCTTATGCACAAATAGATTAATTTAATTGTCTGTGTTGTTTATGCGTTCACCAACGCCTTCCTCTAACTTAGTGTGTGTGTGTGTGTGTGTGTGTGTGTGTGTGTGTGTAAAATGGAACGTCAATGTGCAACATTTATTATCCTTGTTAACCTATTGGCTTCTATATTTCTCAATATTCATTGTTTACTTCTTCCTCGAATTATATTTCTATAAATTCTCTATCTTCCTTTATTTTTCTTTCACTCATTTTCTTTTACATTCTCCTTCTTCTTCCCCTTCCTCTTTTTCTTCCACATTCTCCCTCTTTATTCCTTCCTATTTATCTTCCTCATTCTCCCTCTTCTTCCCCTACCTCTTTTTCCACATTCTACCTCTTCTTCCACTTCCTCTTCTTGCTTCATGCAACTCCCGAGGACGATAATCGAAAAAATATTCATATTACTAAATGTTTCCTCTTATTATAAAATAATGGATAGGACTGGAGGTATAGTTGAGAAGATAATTTATGAATAATAGAAAGAGAATTGGAGATAGGACAGAACCCTGAGAAACGCAGGAATTGATAGGATGAGAAAGTGAACAATGGCTGTCTAAAACCGCAGCTATGGTAAGGCCAGAAAAAAAATTGAGACATAGGCACAGATGGAGGGATAGAAACAAAAGGAGAGTAGTTTAGAAATTAGAGATTTGTGCCAGACTCTATCGAAATCCTTCGATATGTCTAGCGCAATAGAAAAGGTCTGACCAAAGTTCCGAAAGGAGGATGACCAGGAGTTAATAAGATATGAAAGAAGGTCACAAGTAGAGCGACCCTTAACCCCTACTGTACCATAGATCACCAGTAGAGCGACCCTTAACCCCTACTGTACCATAGATCACCAGTAGAGCGACCCTTAACCCCTACTGTACCATAGATCACCAGTAGAGCGACCCTTAACCCCTACTGTACCATAGATCACCAGTAGAGCGACCCTTAACCCCTACTGTACCATAGATCACCAGTAGAGCAACCCTTAACCCCTACTGTACCATAGATCACCAGTAGAGCGACCCTTAACCCCTACTGTACCATAGATCACCAGTAGAGCGACCCTTAACCCCTACTGTACCATAGATCACCAGTAGAGCGACCCTTAACCCCTACTGTACCATAGATCACCAGTAGAGCGACCCTTAACCCCTACTGTACCATAGATCACCAGTAGAGCGACCCTTAACCCCTACTGTACCATAGATCACCAGTAGAGCGACCCTTAACCCCTACTGTACCATAGATCACCAGTAGAGCGACCCTTAACCCCTACTGTACCATAGATCACCACTAGAGCGACCCTTAACCCCTACTGTACCATAGATCACCAGTAGAGCGACCCTTAACCCCTACTGTACCATAGATCACCAGTAGAGCGACCCTTAACCCCTACTGTACCATAGATCACCAGTAGAGCGACCCTTAACCCCTACTGTACCATAGATCACCAGTAGAGCGACCCTTAACCCCTACTGTACCATAGGGTATAGTAATGAAAGTCCCCCCCCCCCCAGTCTCAAGCAATGTGGTCAAAATGGCAAGATATAACAACCTCCCACCTCAAAAGATGAAGGAATACTGGCTCTCGCAGCCTGTAGAGGCTTTCATATAAGCTGAGAAGTGTTGCCAACTCTATAGCAGTGCTCAAACGGTTGTGATACTGGGAGTTACAAGGAAAGTATATTACTGACGGCTCCTTGCCGTCGCTGGGACTGGGAAGTAATTTATCTTCTGACGGCAGGGAGCCGGGGCTGATGCTGAACGGGTTAAGAAAGCCATACTGGCTATCTGAGAGTAGATTATGAGAAGAGAAATGCTTAAGAAATTTGAAAGTAAGAATAGTTTCAAAAACTTTAAGAGATGTAAGAAATGAGAAGAATTGGACGATTGTTGGAGGGTTGAGAGCGGTCACCCTTCTTTGGGAGAAGTTGAATGAGAGCAAACTTCCAGTAAGAAGGGAAGACGTTAAAGGAGTAACAGAGACGAAAGAGTTTGCCTAGGGAGGGAGTCAGCACGGAAGCACAGTTTTTTAGTACAACAGGAGGAACACCGTCCAGACTGTACGCCTTCTTAGTATTAAGCCCAGAGAGGTAAGAAAGTACATCTTTAGAAGAGACTAGGATATTAGGCATAAGTAGGAGAGAGGGTGGGAGGAGAGGGAGGAATAGCACCGGAATCATCCAAGGTGGAGTTTCTAGCGAAATCTTGAGCGAAGAGTGTGTGTACGTGTGTGTACACACAACTGTGTATTAGTTGAGGGCGAAACCCTATTTGAGCCGAGAGTGGTCTTATATTTATGTGAACATACCTATTATAAGAGTGATTGTCAAAGATATATGTGTGTGTGTGTGTGTGTGTGTGTGTGTATTTGCCTAATTGTATTTACCTAATTTACCTAATTGTGTGTGTGTGTGCGCGCGTGCGTGTGTGTGTGTGTGCGTGTTCCAGATAGGATACAGATAGTGTAAATGATCTTTATTCTGTTAAGTCAGATAGTTTGGTGCAACACCATTGTTCTGGTCTCTATATATAAGATACGTATAGGATACCAATTGCTGACGTAGCCTCGGCATCGTTGCAAGGATACTTTGTTCTGTTTTCGTGGAGCAACAGAATTGGCAAACAGAGGTTTCCTCCTGTCTGGTGTTGGGGGTGGGGTGTCAGTGGGGGGCTAGGTAATTTGGTCTCTTCAAGGGAGGGAAGGGGTAGGAGAGGGTGACAGACAGGCACCACCCCGTCCTTGCTGCCTAGGGTAGGATTAGTAAGGAGGAACGGGCAGGCACCACTCCATTCCTACCTTCTGGGGTAATAGGAGTAGGAGGTAACCCCTATCCAGGGACTTTCAGTTATGGGTGTACAGTGTTTTAGTCTTCTCCCATTGCAAGATAACAACGACTACTGCCTCTGGTATGCATATAACCTAGGTTAGGCCATATATTTGTAGAGATATGTATATCAGAAAGTGACGAAAGACCAGCTAACTCACGAATCTAGGCTCGCGGCGGCCATAGTTTGCCTACATATTTTCACAAGAAAAACTGAACCACTTGGCCTAAAGATTTCTAGTCTTTACCCATCACAAAATAACGAGTACTGTCTGTCTGTATATATATATATACAGTATATGTATATATAAATAACGTAGGTTAGGCCATTTTATTGCGTATCTATAAGTGCGCCAAAATCATGAGAATTCAATGTTTCAGCCGTATCAGAAGTCGCGGGAAGGTTCAAACATGCCAAAGGCGGAGGGTTAAAAGTCCTGCACAGTCAGAGATTTCCAAAACATAATTGACGCATTCGTCGGATTAATTCTGCACCACACTAGCCTCTACGAGTCTACAGTGCTAAAACAAGACAGCTCAATAACATGACTTCATTATATAGAAGTAACGCTGGTCCATACTTCCTCCTCCCCCCCCCCCCTTTTAGTCACCTTGTACGACATGCAGTAGGATACGTGTGGCATATTGTTTTTCTTCGACTCTATTAACAACCCCTTTACCTCCAGGGGAATTTACGATTGCCAGATTTATCAACTGGAAAAACAATATAATACCCAGTTTGAATTTACAACTATCCAAGTTACCGTAAATATAAAAAGTTATACCTGACAGTTCGGTGCTTGTAATCAGTGGACTGGCCATAATTTACCGACGAGTTAATTACCATCCCTGTCAATGTGAACCATCAATCAGTGGTCCAAGTGCAGCGTTAATTGGTCCCTTCGGTAACATGGAAGCTATTTAGGCTGACGGCAATCGTTGGGGTTCTCAGATTTATTGGTTATGTTAACCCTCTCCGACATATGACGCGATATTGAGCCTATTAGGGATACTTTAAAGCCTTTGTTACCATCAGGGGTATTTAGAAACCTTTATTTTTTTTTTTATTATTTTTTTTTTGTCTATGTGATTGAGGGAGGCAAAAGGCATAACTGTCTATAGCGAGTGCCTCCCCCATAGTTGAAAGAGTGACAGGGCCAAAATCAAGGGATGTTCGAGCCAAAATGCCTGGACACACGGAGTTTGAAGCAATTTACACATAGGAAGCGGGAAAAACTGATTCTGGGAGAGAGTTCCAGAGCTCAGCTGTTGAGTAGAAGAAAGTTTGAGAGTAACGTTTCACTCTTGGGTTGGAGAGTTGCACAGAGTAGGGGTGGGATTGAGTTGCAAGACGGGTACCACGTGCCCTACGTAAAGGAGGTGGTATGCACTGGGATAGCTCTGAGGAACACTGATTATTATAGTAGCGATAGAATAGCGAGAGAGATGCAACATTGCGGCGGAGAGAGAGAGATTGCAGAGAGTTTGTGAGTGGACGGGAGTTAATGATACGAAAGGCCTTCCTTTCAACCTTGTCTAGGAGAGCGGTGTGAGAGGAACCTCCCAACACATGTGAACAATACTCAATACAAGGGTGCACTATGCCCCTGTACAGAGCAAGAAGCTGTGCAGGGGAAAAGAACCCCCTAGGGCGGTTGAGCACACCCAGCTTCTGGGAGGTTGCCTTAGCAAGACTGGTAATATGGTCCTTCCAAATGAGAGCAGAAGAAAAAGAGACACCAAGAATATTGAGAGAAGATGAAGGGTTGATTTTTGTATTGTTGAAGAATAAGGGATAGTCCGCTGGGAGATCCTGACGGGTAGATAGATGGAGAAATTGGGTTTTGGAAGCATTAAAGTTAACAAGGTTTTCTCTGCCCCAATTGGAAATAGTATTTAGATCAGAATTTAAGAGTTGTATGGCTTCATTACGTTTGTCGTTGAGGGATTGCTGGCCAAGGCGTTCTGAAAAAGTAATGGAGTAGTGTAAGGTTGAGTCGTCTGTGTATGAATGGATGGGAATTAAGGTACAGTTAAGGAGATCATTTATAAAAATTAGAAAGAGAATAGGAGATAGGACAGTGCCCTGAGGAACACCGGAGTTTATAGGGTGAGGAAGTGAACAATGGCCGTCCACAACCGCGGCTATGGAACGGCCGGAAAGGAAATTAGAGACAAAGTCACAGATGGAGGGATAGAAACCGAAGGAGGGTAGTGTAGAAATTAAAGATTTATGCCAGACTCTATTGAAGGCTTTCGATATGTCTAGTGCAATAGAAAAAGTCTCACCGAAGTCCCGAAAGGAGGATGACCAAGAGTTAGTAAGATATGAAAGAAGATACCCAGTAGAGCGACCCTTAAGGAAGCCATACTCGCGATCTGAGAGCAGATTATGAGAAGAGAAATGCTTAAGAAATTTGGAAGCAAGAATAGTTTCAAAAACTTTAGAAAGACAAGAAATGAGAGCAATTGGACGATAGTTGGAGGGTTGAGAGCGGTCACCCTTCTTTGGGACAAGTTGAATGTGAGCAAACTTCCAGCATGAAGGGAAGACGTTAGAGGATAGACAGAGACGAAAGAATTTGCCTAGGCAGGGAGTCAGCACGGAAGCACAGTTTTTGAGAACAACAGGAGGAACACCGTCCGGACCGTAAGCATTATTAGTGTTAAGCCCAGAGAGGGTAGAAAGTACATCTTTTGAAGAGATTAGGATATTACGCATAAGTAAGAGAGAGGAGGGCGGAGAGGGAGGAATAGCACCGGAATCATCCAAGGTGGAATTTCTAGCAAAAGTTTGAGCGAAGAGTTTAGCTTTGTCAGAGGAAGAAGTGATGGTTGTGCCATCAGAGTGGGAAAGGGGAGGGAAAGACGAGGAAGAGAAATTGTTGGAGAGGTTTTTGGCTAGATGCCAGAAAGCTTGGGAAGAGCTAGAGTTGGATAGTTCAGTGCATTTATTATTGATGAAAGAGTGTTTGGTAAGTTGAAGAACAGATTTGGCTTGATTCCGGGCAGAAATATATGAAGAATGAGAGTCTTGAGTTTTAAGGCGTCGGTACCGTTTGAATGCTTCCTCCTTATTGCGGACAGCAGTAGAACAGGTGTAAGTAAACCAAGATTTTTTAGCATTAGTCTGAGAGAAAGAGAATGGAATGTATGCTTCCATGCCCGATAGGATTACCTCGGTAATGCGTTCAGCACTCTTCGAGGGTCCTCAGCCACGGAAGCAGAAATCATTCCATGGGAAATCAAAGAAGTACTGCCGAAGAGCCTCCCAGTCGGCAGCGCCAAAGTGCCACAAGCGCCGCCAGCTAGGAGGATCGGGTGGCTGTACTGGAGAGATAGGACAGGTGACAGAGATAAGTTTATGGTCGGAGGAGCCCAAAGGAGAGAAAAGATCGACAGTATAAGAAGAAGGGTTAGAAGTTAGAAACAGGTCAAGAATATTGGGCCGATCTCCGATGCGATCCGGGATACGGGAGGGTTGCTGAACTAACTACTCTAGGTCATTTAGGATAGAAAAGACGTAGGCTTGTTCACCAGGTGGATCAGTAGTGTGAGAGGAGAGCCATTGGCGGTGGTGAACGTTGAAATCTCCTAAGATGGAGATTTCTGAGAAAGGAGAAATGGATAGAATGTGTTCCACTGTAGAGTTTAGATAGTCAAAGAATTTGGGAAAGTTGGTAGAGTTAGAGGAAAGATTGACAGCACAGAAATATTTAGTAAGAGAATGACAGGAAAGTTTGAGCCATAAAGTTGAGAATTCAGAGGAGTCGAAATCGGGAACACGAGAGCAAGTGAGTTTGTTGTGCACATATGCACAACATCCGCCTTTGGCTTTGAAACTAGGATAGAGAAAGTAGGAGGATACAGAGAAGGGGCTGCTGGATGTTGCTACAGACACCTGAGTTTCAGTGAGGAAGAGAAGATCAGGTTTGTAGGAGGAGAGATGGTGCTCAACAGAGTGAAAGTTAGAGGAAAGTCCATGAATGTTGCAGAAATTAATATAAAGAGTAACAGGCCGAGGTCCAGGTAATTGTGTGGGGTCGTCAGGGGATGGTCGGTCGGGTGTGGGGGCATTTATGGTCCCTCCCCCTGGGGACTCCGAGGCTGGGTTAGAATTCATAATTTTTTGTTTTTTTTAAATTTTGGTGTGAAGGAATGAAGTGTGGTGTGCATGTTTAGTGTAGTGAAGTGGATAGGAGGAGGAGGTGTTTGTGAGAGCTAGCTGGATTGCTCTAAGTGTAAATGAGGCACAAAGAAAATCAGTAAGAGAGGCCAAGCAAATGAAACAGGAGTTCCAGCGACTCTTTATCACATGCCTATAACCTCACCTGGGTCTAGCCCTGATCGATTGGTGCCTACAATCTCCCCACATGTTTAGTTACTTCAACCTCTGCAGTTGTTTTTCAGTTAGCTGTGGGCAGAAAACTAATTTTGGAGAGGTAATTATAAGAGTGAGAGAACTCTATTTTTATTGTTAATTTGGCAACCTCTGCGTCATATGATCTGAAGGGGTTAATGGCTATCTTGAATTAAGTATTTGTTTTTGTGTTTGTTTTCATGATTGTTGTTTTATTAGAGCTTGAAGAAATAAAACAAAAACATGATAAGATTGTTCTGTGAGTAGAAGATATTAATGGTGATCCTCAATTACATATATATTTTTGTTTTTGTTTTCACGATTATTTTTTTATTAGTGAGTCGAAGAAATAAAAACAAAACCACATGACCATAGTTCTGAGTCAAAGATATTAAAACATTAAAAATTATGGTTATCAATTGATGGAAAATATTGTATGTATATTGATTATTTTTGTTTAATGTTTATTCATATTTTGTTCACGATTGCATCTTGTGTTTAGGTAATGTACGCAGATTTCTTTCTTTCTTGTTCTTTTTAAATGTATGTTTGTCATTGCATTTGTTTGTTTACATATTACATATGGTGAGTTATCTGCTCAACAGGTGGCGTTGTGTGTGTGTAAGTGTGAGAGTCTGAGTGTAGGGGATGAGACAGTGAAGCACGGGATCGAGGTGGCTTCAGAGATGGGGTCGTTTCGGGCCATGACAGAGCACCGTGCCTCATGTGAAGGCAAGATGGCAGGTGCTCGTTGTACTCTACGTGCTTCACATGTCTCACTCCCTAGACTGGAACAAGACCTCACAGGCTTCACTGTTCGTTGTAAAACGGTGAATGTTAAGGCTCTCAGCCTATGCCCGAGAGATGGTAAGTTGGAATATAGAAAAAAAAAAAAAATATATATATATAATTGTGATTAATAATTTGGCCAGCAGGAACCGCTTACGCCCCTCAACCGCTAGGAGGTGCCACCCAAGGCACCACGTACCCTAGGAGACGACCCACAACAACCTCCGAACCCATGTGACGCCAGGGAGGTGCCCCGGAAAGAACCACACCTCCCTGTGTCACCCCCGCATCTGCGGAAGTCACCAAAGTGCCTCGGATTCCACTGACACCCCCGGGGAAAGGTGTCGAAATGAAGGACCCTTGGAAGACCCCAAGCAACGAAGGGCGCAAGATCTGGAACCTAGCCGTCCCTGGATGGCGACGTCTACAACGGCCCTGTGCTGAAAAATACCCCAGTATCCCCTAGTACGAATAAGGAAACTAGACCAGTGACCCCTGGAAAACGTGCGAGAGAAAATAGAGAGGCAGACCTCAAGATAGTGAAAGAAGGCCAAGAGCAGGATTTATCACAAGAGACCAGCCTATTGGTTCAGGCCACGGTGACATCACCCAGCGGCCCGGCACTCTCATTGGCTGACTATCCAAACAAAATGGCCACCGCAAGGTCAACCCCCGGGTACTGGACAATAGAAGGACTCAAACAGAGGGTAAGGGCCAAACTGCCCCGCCTTCCCCCCTCAATGGCTAGGACCAGGGAAGGCGGGCCTAAGGTCAACCCGGATGAGGCCTAGGTGACCCCTTCTTAACCCAAACCTCTCCACCATCTACTGTAGCCATAAGTTCACCAAGTAAGAAGTGCGACTAGCTAGTCAGACACCTTATTATAACTTGTTGCCTAGCCAGGGGTATCCTTGACGGATCTCCTTCGTGTTTACCTTTGACCAGCGTGGGTAACAAGGAAGTATTTACTCAGGAAAGGGGATCCTACTTGATCTCATCTTAACCGGGTACAAGTTGTACCGGATATAAGAAATTAGAACCGTCCAGTTAATATATTTAACTCTCCTCTAATCACCAGTTAAGGTCAATGTTGTATATAATACAAACCCTGTCTTAATGCAAAGTATCGCATAACAATATCTGTTCAAGTCTAAGTAACCACTCAGTTAATTGACTCGCGGATTTTGTTAGGTGACTAGTGCCTACCCACATACACTAACACTGTTAAATTCAAGTTAGTTCTCCCCTTTTGAAACCTAATTAATATAATTTGTGGCAATCTTACACGTTTATCAGGCATTCTTGCCCTTATCGTTCCCAGTGTCCTAATGCATTCCCCTCTCATCTTCCTTGCCTGATCAGTGGAAGCTAGCCAACGTAACACCGATATTAAAAAAAGGCAGCAAATCCCTACCCAGTAACTATCGTCCAATTAGCTTAACCTCAATTGTATGTAAAATGCTAGAAACGGTCATAAGAGACAGACTCGTAAATCACTTAGAGGCAAATAACTTACTTAAAGATACTCAACACGGCTTTCGTATAAAACGTTCCTGTTTAACAAACCTCTTAGACTTCTTCCACGATATCCTCATCCTCTACGATGAGAGTAAAGCTGTAGATATTATATACCTTGATTTTCAAAAGGCCTTTGACAAAGTTCCCCACAAATGTTTACTGCTAAAACTGAAAGCGCATGGAATACAAGACGGTGTGTTGAAATGGATAGAAAATTGGCTCAGCGACAGAAAGCAAAGAGTAGTCATAAACGGTAAGGCATCTAAATGGACCAATGTAAGTAGCGGGGTACCCCAGGGATTGGTACTAGGACCAATTCTCTTTCTAATTTACATCAACGACATAGATGAGGGTCTCACCTGTACAATCTCAAAATTTGCTGACGATATAAAAATTGCAAATAGCGTACTCTCAAAAGAACAAGTTGACGATATGCAACACAATCTAGATAAATTGTCATGTTGGGCCCAAATTTGGCAAATGAGTTTCAATGCGGATAAATGTAAAGTACTACATATCGGATACCTAAATGAGAAAGCAAACTATTCGATGAATGGCACTCAGCTTAAGAATGTAAACAGAGAAACCGATCTGGGAGTAACAATATCGAGTAACCTAAGACCGAGTCAACAATGTTCAGAAGTTGTTAAGAAGGTAAACAAAATAATTAGCTTTATAGGCAGGTCATTTGAGCATAAATCCAAAGAAGTTATCCTAACCCTTTACAATTCCTTAGTCCGCCCTCTTCTGGAATACTGCGTTCAATCCTGGTGCCCTTATTACCAAAAAGATATAAACAAGCTAGAACGAGTTCAACGTAGAGTTACCAAAATGATACCTATCCTAAAGAACAAACCATACGAAGAGCGTCTTAGAGAATTAAATCTATTTCCTTTAACCCAGCGCAGATTAAGAGGTGACTTAATTCAAGTGTTCAAAATCATCAAAGGCATCGACAATATGAACTGTAGTAAGTACTTCACTATCGACCAATCTAATTACACGCGGGGAAACGGTTGCAAAATTATTGGTAAATCTTTCAACTCACACGAATCTAAGAATTTCTTCTTCAATCGAGTTGTCTACTTGTGGAATGGGCTTCCCCGAGATGTTATAGACTGCAGCACCGTTGATTAATTTAAACTCCGCTTAGACAAATATCTCGCATCAAACCCGCGACTGACTGCGTTTGTAAATGAATAACATTATTTTATCCCCCTCTCAGTTACTAACCCATCTGTCCCCTATTAACTTCGTAATCCTGTCATGGACATTAGTTCCAGGGAAGTAGTTCCCTTTCCAATGTTCCCTTACCCACTCTAAACCACTGTTTGGACACTTGATCCTCAGTGTTTTGGAGGACAAGCAGCCTAGAATGGTCACTAGACCTATTGTTGCTTGATTTCCTTTGTACTCCTTTGTACTCCTTTTATCCATACCTCCCAACCTTAAAACTTGAACCCTAACTTCTCCACCGTCACTCGTCACTCGTTAGTTATATTTTACGTTGTCTCCAGCTGTCTAGTCGTTTTTTTTTTTTTTTTTTTTATACTACTGATACTTAACCTCAAACATTTATTATTTTACCTTATATTACACCAACCTCCTCGAAATGGAGCTCTAGCTTCCAGTTGTATGTGTCAATTGTGTTACATTGGTACTATAGCTTTCTGTGGCAATGTGTTCCACTCGCGAAGAAGTGCTTTGTGACATGGGGATTTGCCCTCATGGTTTTAATTTTTATTAGAGAGAGAGAGAGAGAGTACAAAGGAGTACAAAGGAGTACAAAGGAAATCAAGCAACAACAGGTCTAGTGACCCTTCTAGGTTGCTTGTCCTCCAAAACACTGAGGATCAAGTGTCCAAACAGTGGTTTAGAGTGGGTAAGGGAACATTGGAAAGGGAACTACTGCCCTGCCACTAACGTGGCAGGACTAGGAAGTTAGTAGGGGACATATGGGTTAGTAACTGAGGGGAGGATAAAGTTATTCATTTACAAACGCAGTCAGTCGCGGGTTTGATGCGAGATATTTGTCTAGGCGGAATTTAAATGAATCAACGGTGCTGCAGTCTATGACGTCTCGGGGAAGCCCATTCCACAAGTTGACAACTCGATTGAAGAAGAAATTCTTAGATTCGTGCGAGTTAAAAGATTTACCAATAATTTTGCAACCGTTTCCCCGCGTGTAATTAGATTGGTCGATAGTGAAGTACTTACTACAGTTCATATTGTCGATGCCTTTGATGATTTTGAACACTTGAATTAAGTCGCCTCCTAATCTGCGCTGGGTTAAAGGAAATAGATTTAATTCTCTAAGACGCTCTTCGTATGGTTTGTTCTTTAGGCTAGGTATCATTTTGGTAACTCTACGTTGAACTCGTTCTAGCTTGTTTATATCTTTTTGGTAATAAGGGCACCAGGATTGAACGCAGTATTCCAGAAGAGGGCGGACTAAGGAATTGTAAAGGGTTAGGATAACTTCTTTGGATTTATGCTCAAATGACCTGCCTATAAAGCCAATTATTTTGTTTGCCTTCTTAACAACTTCTGAACATTGTTGACTCGGTTTTAGGTTACTCGATATTGTTACTCCCAGATCAGTTTCTCTGTTTACATTCTTAAGCTGAGTGCCATTCATCGAATAGTTTGCTTTCTCATTTAGGTATCCGACATGTAGTACTTTACATTTATCCGCATTGAAACTCATTTGCCAAATTTGGGCCCAACATGACAATTTATCTAGATTGTGTTGCATATCGTCAACTTGTTCTTTTGAGAGTACGCTATTTGCAATTTTTGTATCGTCAGCAAATTTTGAGATTGTGCAGGTGAGACCCTCATCTATGTCGTTGATGTAAATTAGAAAGAGAATTGGTCCTAGTACCGATCCCTGGGGTACCCCGCTACTTACATTGGTCCATTTAGATGCCTTACCGTTTATGACTACCCTTTGCTTTCTGTTGCTGAGCCAATTTTCTATCCATTTCAACACACCGTCTTGTATTCCATGCGCTTTTAGTTTTAGCAGTAAACGTTTGTGGGGAACTTTGTCAAAGGCCTTTTTGAAAATCAAGGTATATAATATCTACAGCTTTACTCTCATCGTAGAGGTTGAGGATATCGTGGAAGAAGTCTAAGAGGTTTGTTAAACAGGAACGTTTTTTACGAAAGCCGTGTTGAGTATCTTTAAGTATGTTATTTTCCTCTAAGTGATTTACGAGTCTGTCTCGTATGACCGTTTCTAGCATTTTACATACAACTGAGGTTAAGCTAATTGGACGATAGTTACTGGGTAGGGATTTGCTGCCTTTTTTGAATATCGGTGTTACGTTGGCTAGCTTCCACTGATCAGGCATAGTTCCAGACTGCAAGGATTTATTGAATAGTAATGTCAGTGGTTTGGAGAGCTCATTCTTAGCTTCCTTTAGAACTCTAGGCGAGATTGTATCAGGTCCTGGCGTTTTATTTACCTTGAGTTTATCTAAACAATTCAATACTTCTCTCTCTGTAACGGTGATATTGCTTAGAACATCTGAATTATCAATCTGAATCGGCGATGGTGTAGGGATATCACTGAGGTCTTCTGTTGTAAAAACTGATGCAAAGAAGGTATTGAGGGCATTACTCATTTGTACTTCGTCTTTGGTGTATTCTCCATTTTCATCGACTAACGGTCCAACAGTTGAAGTAACTACTTTTTTCTTTCTGATATAACTATAGAATTCTTTCGGGTTTGTTTTACTTTGATTCGCAATATGTAACTCTAAGGTCTTTTTACTTTGCTTAATTAACTTTTTGGCTTTGCGTCGTAGCTCTACAAATTTCACCCGTTCTTCGTCATTTTGTGAGGATTTTAATCTATCATTAGCAAATTTTTTAGCAAGCAAGCAGTTTGAAATATCTTTATTCCACCATTTGGGCTTATTATTATGGCCTGGACGCCGTATTTTCGATGGTATGCAGTCTTGCACTGCTTTTAGGTAAGTGGTTTCGAATAACTTCCAAGATGTATTTATGTCGTTATTGTTAATTAAAAAGCTCCAGTCAGTTTCTTTAAACATAGCTCTAAGTTTATGGAAGTTTGCTTTCTTGAAATTAGGGACTTTTTCGATGCTACTATTTGGTTCGTTACTAGTAAACTTTAAAGTGAAAGTTATCGTACGATGGTCGCTGTTACTGAATTCATCACCAACATTCAAATTCTCTATCAATTCTTCTTTTGTTGCAAGTACAATGTCAAGAACGTTATTACCACGGGAGAGAGAGAGAGAGAGAGAGAGAGAGAGAGAGAGAGAGAGAGAGAGAGAGAGAGAGAGAGAGAGAGAGAAAAGGGAGGCGAGAGAGAGAGAGCGCGCGCGTTACAGATACAAATCAAGTGAAGTTAGACAGTTTTTACCACAGAGAAGAAGAGATGGAAGAACTGAGGAAACCCATAGGACAAAAGAAGAGGACATAATGGTGCCAGATAATGAACAAACAAACTGTGTGTACAAAACTATGCTTACATACACTCACTTAGGGATTCACACACACACACACACACACACACACACACACACACACACACACACACACACACACACACACTCTCAAAATTACGGTCACAGTGGCGGAGTGCACTGCGTCATTGTTTTCTAGGCTCTGGTAGCGCGGGTTCGATCCCAGCTACATCCTGGGGAGTTTTTTTGTGAAAAACTTTCCGCGCTGCGGAGGTAAGGTGTGGATGCACCAACTTTGGGCTCCAACTGGTTCACTGCCTACATCCTACCCCTTCTGGTGGTACGTAGGCGTCCTTTGGCAGCCAGAGTGAATCTGTTGACTACCTAGGATAAGTTATGTTACGGAATTGTGTATTTTCAGCCACATTAGCTGCCGGTTCGAAATACACCGATAAAAAAGAAGGCATACGCAAATTAATTTAATTAGCCTAATGACCTATAATATCCCTAATAATTATAACAACATTCAAAAGTCATCTGTTGCCAGAGATCTCGATTGTCCAACTCATGCAGTTATAATAGAATCGTATAACTCAATGAATTGTCTAAACAGGCTAGGAGAACATTTTGAAAACCTTGGTGACCCATGTATCACGTTAATAATAGTCCATGCTTAGTCATCCATATTGTATACATTATTGAACAATTACTTTGATATTATTACCCATAGATTAATATAATTAATTAATTTCATTCCCAACACCAAACACCTCCCAAATGAAACTAATGACAGCATGTGATCTTCAAGGGATTCGAACCTGGGATACCACGTACAGATTATAAACAATCTAACCAATACACCACCAAAACAGTTAAAGGATAAGTACATGACTACGATTGATATCCATTTATCGCATATAGTGAAGCAGATAAGTGAAACAATCGTTGAAATGGTGATGCAAGCATGAAATTTGGTACAGGTATTCTTCAAAGCTCACTTTCAAAGCACATACCGCTGGCCAAGCAAAAATTCAATATGGCGACCATTTTTCAAGATGGCCGACACATCTGACTGAGCCCTACTGTTATGGGTCAGTTAATTGAAAGAAAAAAGACATGAATACTGTCCAATCCATTTTTTTTGGCTCTAACATGGTAAGTGAAGGTAATTTTGTCCAAAGCAGTTGCATATTATACTTTAACTAAGATGGCGTCCAAGATGGCCGCCATTAACCCGAGGAGGCCGGATTTTTTTGGCGATTTTTGGTAGTGTTTATGGCTTAATAGCTAATCAAAGAATAAAGATAGAGAAATTAGTCATAAACCACGTGAGAGAGGTCACTTTCAGCTTTTGTCTCGTAAAAAAATTCAGCTCCATAGGCCCAGTAGTTACTCAGATATTGCTTGTTTTCGTGAGGTAACTTTTCCGTGATTTTCCGTGTTTACGCACCATTGCCATAGTGAAATTTCCTTAAACCCATTGTGTTGAAATCACGGTAGTTTCGGTGATATTGGAACTCGGTGAAAATTACCGCAAAAGTACCGTGACGTCATACAAGTAAATAGCAGCCATCAGCAGGCTATTTAAAGCCGTGCTATTTGAGTCGTGTATCGGCCTTCTGGGGTTAAAGACAAATTTTGTGATATCTTGGCTATTAGTAGAGCTAGACAAATTATTTTTTCATCTAAGCCTACATTTTTGAGGTCAGAGAATTAGAAAGACTTGTCACATTATTAACTCATCAGGGTCATAAGTAACTAGACAAAGTGAAGGAAGATTATATCGTAGGACACGGCCTAATTCACACCATTTATACATATCCATTGAGTGCAAATAACATTAGTAAAAATACCATAGAATCAAAGACTCACACCTCACATTTGCAAGTGCACAGAGCTGTACAGGAGAGACCCAGTCTGTAGCACTTACACCTGCCACGACAGTCTGATTTACAGCCACATTTGGTCTGCTGTTCGCAACTCTTGGCTATGGGGGA
Organism: Paralithodes platypus; assembly: GCA_032716605.1. Classification (NCBI taxonomy): domain Eukaryota; kingdom Metazoa; phylum Arthropoda; class Malacostraca; order Decapoda; family Lithodidae; genus Paralithodes; species Paralithodes platypus. The sequence continues at coordinate 39,740,183 of CM064489.1, read as the reverse complement.
GTTGGCTGTTCAGAAGACGTGCCATTCTTCACCAACCTTCTGCCATCCCCAGTCAGCAAGACTCTCTGCTTCTGGTTGACACTGGGTTGCTTGGGCCCAAACACAACCAGCCTGGAAGGCAGCTCGTCTAGTGTGCTGAAGCAGAGCTGCTCTTGTTGGTGGAATGGCCTCATAAGGCCTCTGTTTTCTGGCAAACATGTCAAGCCTGGCCTCATCCACATTGGTAGCAGTGCTGGACCTGTCATACATCAGTATGAAAACCTCTCCAGTATCTCCAGGTCACCATCTTCCACTGTAAGAGGGTACTGGCTCAGCTTGGAGAAGACTCAGCCTCTGGACAAACATCCCATGTCTGCCAGGCAGTTTTCTTTCCCTTGTTACGAAAGGCTGAAACAGTGTCACACTCTGTGAAGGCATGAAAGAATAACATGCCTTTAGCCTTCTCCTGCCCCATACAGCGATACAGGCCATGCATCATTGTGTACTTTCCTTCTCGAGAAAGCTTGTATTGCAGACAGCTCAGAACTGTTCTTTATTTTCGTCTGTCACAGTCCTTTCTATTTTATTTAGTCAATTGAAAGTATTGTGTTAGGTAGTTGAATGATGGGAAGGCGAGCGGGAGAGAGAGAGAGAGAGAGACCAGGTGGTGTGACTTGGTGGTGAGTGTGGCGCGTGGCTGGCCCCCTTACATAGGCCTCGCGGGATTCGTTGCCTCCTGCCTAACACTGCCTACTAGGCGGCTGCTTACTGGGCGACTGTCGCGCGCCCTCGTGCCATTCCTGCGAACTGGGACTCCAGCGAGGCGGTCCCTGGGAATATCCTTGTCAGATCCGTCCCAGACAGCATACTCTAAGCATCTCCCATGAACTGTTCCACACTCTTGTCTTAGAATCTTTCTCTCCTACTGCCTCTATCATTTCCACTACTTCCTCACCTTTTATTAATATCAATCCCCCTCTGGTTCTCTGCATTCACACCTTGAATTGGTGGCCAGACTGTATTATATGCTGGATCTCACATTTCTTATGTACTAGGCTAAGGTTGAAGATAGTCATTGTCTTTTTGGGAGATTGTATTGCTCGGACTGTCTCCATCAATCACTAATGTTTCTACAGGGTTAAATAATGCTAGACTAGGGATCAGGTACCTTGCTGTTGGTGTTTTCACTGTGTGTAGGCTACTTTTGAGCTGCACGACACTACGGATTGTGTGGGTTACCTGGGTGGATCTTTTGTCTGTGTACCTTGGAGTTTAAACTGTGTAGTGCGTGAGGGCTGCTTGCCTAATCCACCCAACACTGTTCTAACTCTATTTGCTTTTACTTTTGAGGGTCGCCAGGAGGATACTCGATACTTGTGATCGAGAATCCTCAAGAGAGCACCCCTTCATATTAACGTAATCAGGCCGCACATACCCAAGGTCCACACTAGGCTAGGAGCTGCCTTGCTCCACCAGAATTCTGTACCTTTGCGCATCCCAGCTAGACTTTATTAACCCGGGTAGACATTAGCTGGATTAGATCATATACTCTTTTATGCATACCCATTATTTCTACACAAGCATTTTGAGGTCTAGGTTGCTGTAGAGAGACACAACCAGCATAGACCGGTTTTGTTAATAGGAGTACTACTTTTTCGTGGCGAGCATTATTACTGTTGCACCGCTTATAATATTCTTGTGTCCAATAACATTATAGGTCCAGCCTTTTTGTGTATTTAGCCTACACGTGCATTGTCCTGCATCCTGCTATTTTGTGGTTCCATTTCCGATACGTTCTTCTTAGTAGCATCCGACATTATTCAGAAGATTCCTTGTTCGGTGCTTGAGGACTTTACAACACTTTCTTTCATAAAGGAGTGACAGATATTATTGATAAAAGTAACGTTAAGTAAACCTTCTTCTTGTTTGCATTAGATCACTCCTGTGATTTAATTAAGTTAACTATCTTTTCCTTGTGTACCATAACTAAGCAACCATATGTTATAGGTAATAGGCTGTTTCAGAGAACATCAGCCTATAGTAGAAGCACATAGATACTGAGAGTTAAGATACCCCGCTATCGCAGATATAACTCTGGAGGGAATATGTGTTCTTTGTTCGACGGGATTATATATCAGGCGTTGGATCTAGCGTTTCCGTTGTTGCATTTATGCCAGTCTAGTCCAATGTATAAGAGCCACTGATTTATACGAGACCCGATCGTAACAAATGGCGACCTAGCTCAGGATTTGGTGAACTGACATATAATTGCAGGTTATTGTGCAGATTTTTCTCACAGTTTAGGCAGTGAACATTTGTTGATTTTGTGGAATATTTTTTGAGGACATGCAAGAATTATTTTTTTAGCAAAGTAATATTCCACTTAAGCGGTCTCCGAGAATTTTTTATTGTGAATATTGTGGTATAAGAGTTTGGGGTACTTCTTTTTTTGTGTATCAAAGTGAAAAATCTTCAGTGAGCATCATGTCTTATAGCAGATCAGTGCAGGATGAGGACACAGTACGTGATGTAGAAGCTGAGGAGCAGCAGCATGGGCAGGTTGTTAACTTGGTGAACAGTGAGGATGATGCAAGGAATTTTTTACAATGGCCTGTTACTTCCGACCGGTTGGTGGGTATGAATCGGTACGGTCTCCAGTGCTTAGCCGCAGCTATCGGTCATGTATGTACTAGTGGCATGACCAAGGATGACCTGATGACGTGTGTGCTGGGTTGGGTGACTGGCGTACGAGGTAGGGTGAGTGCTCAGAGCCCTTTGGCCGAGCCTCCCCTTCACTCGACTCCCAATGCTCCTATTGGAGTACCGACCCTAAGCACGCTTCCGCAGGTGGGTAGTGACTGGCAGGGTGGTTTGCCCGTGGGGGATCACCGGGTATTTCTAACATCATTGCATCTCCTCCTCCTCCTCAAGGTTTGACCCCGGAGATGCTCTTTCAGCTCGAGATGGCAAAACATCAGAGTCAACAGCAGATAGAGCTAGCTAAGATAAAAGAGAGAAAAGAGCTGGCTAGGATGCAGCAACAGACGAGGGAAGCTGAGCTTAGGACTGAACTAGAATCTACAAGATACCGTGCCGACATGGATTTAGAGAAGTCTCGTGTTGAGACGACGGGACAGCGACTCGGTACTGGAAACCGTGCGCATGATCAGTCTCTGTCGCACCTTCTCAAACTGGTCCCTGTATTTGACGAGTCTGGTGTCACAGAGTTTTTCAATAGATTTGAGAAGAAGTGCCGGGAGCATCAGTGGCGAAGTTAAGTGGGCGGCCCTTGTGTCCCCTAGAATCGTAGGTAAGGGGCTCAGGGCTTACGATGCACTGCCTTTGGAGTCCTGCGTTGTTTATGAGGAGCTCAAGGAGACTGTCCTGCGGGCATACGAGCTACAACCCGAGACATATAGGTTAAAGTTCTGGGGTGTGACTAAGGGGAGAGACAGTACCTTCTTGGAGCACGCCCGGGACCTGTCCGACACTATGGGAAACTGGCTCAGATCAGAGAAGACAACTACGTTTGATGAGATGAAACAGTTGATGCTTCTAGAGCAGTTTTATAAGTGTACGGGCGGCGACTTGACTTTAAACCTTAAAGAGAAGAACCCAAGAACTCTCTTAGAAGCAGCAGAGATGGCTGATCGTCGGTTGTCACTAATTCGGGGGTGCGGCTTTGCACAGAGAAACCATGTAGGCGTTAAGGAGCGTTACCCTCCCCCTCCCCGGAATATGGACACACATAAATTTAAAAACAATGACACCAAGACTGATCACAAACCTAGCACCGCCCCGTTTAAGATGGGTCAGGGGACTTTTACACCTCAGTATAAGTCCAAGGGGAAATTTGAGTGTTATCACTGTCACAAAGAGGGGCACATGGCAAAAGCTTGTCCGAGCAGACCTCCCACGGCGGCTGTGTCATTGGCTCGCAGCATTGGGGTGTTCCAGAAGTCTTCTGTGTTTGCTGGAGGCACAAGATCAGAGCATGGAGCACCGCCAGTGAAGAAGGATCTGGAAGGCTCGAACCCTGTCCGCGATGCCTTTTGCGACCATAGAGGGCATGGCTGCGTGAAGTGGGGGGGCAAGAAGCACGGGGTACAGCTTTTGCGTGACACAGGTGCCTCTCAGACACTCTTGAAGAATTTCAATGGTAGACCCATAAACGCGGCGCGGGTAGTTGTGGTGCAGGGAGTTAATGCAAAAAAAAAAAAAAAAAAAAAAAACTAGGTCATACCCGCTTGTCAGAATGGAGCTTGAAGTTGACGGTGTGACTCGCGAACTGGATGTGGGAATCGTGGAGAAATTGCCTGTTGGGGGCGTCGACCTCCTTCTCGGCAATGACTTTACGGTGCCTGCTTCTAAGGTTTCACCCTTAGTCGTTGCCGAGGAGCCGGCCGACGTGAGTAGGGAGGAACAGGAGTGGGTTGAGAAGTGTCAGGTGCAACCAATGGCATGTGTTGTAACCAGATCTCTCGCATCCAGGGAGTCACAGCCTAACCAACAGTCTTCAAATAAGCGGAGGAACGGTCATGAGAAGGTGCTGAAAGCTGATACGGTGGAGAGTCTAGTACCAGCAGCGCTTCTCGGGGACTCAGTATTAGCACCGTTATTAGAGTCTGGAGAAGCACCACCACCTGTCACTGAGAGTGTAGAGGCAGGGCTTAAAGAGACTCAGAGGCAGCAACGGCATACACAGAGAGAGCAACGGGAGGCAAAGTTCGATGTTGGGGGAGGGCATGAGTTGTTTCGCAAACACTTAGACAGGCTAGCTCCCTCAGATATTCGCAAATTGCAGCTAGAAGACCCGGAGGTTCTAAAGTGTAGTGACGGTGCTGTCGAACTTGAGAGTAGAGAACGAATGTTGCGTAGTCTGGAGTTGGCTAGCCGCAATCTGGTAGGCTCTCAGGCCCTCATGAAGGACAGGTACGACCACAAAGTGAAACTCAGGGAGTTTCACTTGGGTCAGGAGGTGTTGATACTACTCCCTCTTGTAGGTCACCCCTTATCTGCAAAGTACGCTGGTCCTTATAGGGTAGCAGAGAAGCTCTCGGACTTAGATTACCTGGTGGCCACTCCAGACAGGCGTAAGAGGAATCAGTTATGTCATGTCAACCTGATGAAGGAGTATGTGAGGCGCCCACCTGAGCCTCTCACTGTACCAGTGATGACTTTCAGCAGTCAAGGTGGAGAAGGAGAACGGGACAGTCATGCGCAGGTGGATGACAACTGGGATTATCATGTTTCTGCAGATCAGTGGGCGGGAAACACGAGACAGGCGGCTCATGAGGCTTTGCAACACCTACCTGAGCAACAGCGTGTGGCTGTCGAGCGCCTATTTTGTTTATACCCTACTGTATTTGCGGAACACCCAGGCCTCACTACTCAGGAGGTGCACGACGTTGACGTCGGAGACCACCCACCCTTCAAATCAGTGCTCTATAGGGTGCCCCCTATTAAACTTCCGGCCCTCCGGGCGGAGTTGGAGTATATGTTGCAACAGGGACTGATCGAGAAGGGGGCGGTAAAGTGGACATTTCCCGTAACGCTGCAACCTAAGCCGGATGGCAAGGTGCGCTTCTGTGTTGATTACCGCAGGCTAAACGGCTTGACTCCCACCAACCCATATCCTCTTCCCCAGGTCAATTACTGTGTAGACAAGATTGGCAGGGCCAAGTTCTTGACCAAGGTGGACCTGGTAAAAGGTTACTGGCAGGTGCCTTTGTCTGAACGGGCGAAAGAGGTGTGTGGTTTTGTGGTGGATGGTGCTACATATCGTTGTAATGTCATGCCGTACGGTCTAAAGAACGCACCAGCGACCTTCCAAAGCTTGATGAACGAGTTAGTGGCTGACATTCCGAACTGTACCGTGTACCTGGACGACGTCATTATCTACGATGACGATTTCAAGAGCCACTGTGAACATGTAGAATCCCTATTTAAGAAATTAAGTGAGGCAAACTTGGTGGTCAACCTGGGAAAGTGTGATTTTGTGCGGGCTACCGTGCAGTATCTGGGGTTCATGGTGGGTTTGGGCCAGGTGTGCCCCCCACAGAACAAGATATTGGCTATTAACCACTTCCCCAGGCCGTCCACCAAGAAGCAGATCATGAGGTTTTTGGGCATGATTGGTTACTACCGCCGCTTTATAAAGGGCTATTCTACTGTGCTGGCTCCTCTGACGGACCTATTGGCCAAAGATAGAAAGTTTAAGTGGGCGCCTGAGTGTGAGAGGGCTTTTTTGCTAGTAAAACACCTGTTGTGTACTCACCCAATCCTCAGGGCCCCGGACTTTAGCCGACCATTCCAGCTGGCAACTGATGCCAGTGGTGTGGGGGCTGGTGCCGTTCTGATGCAATCAGACGAAGATGGGCTGGAGCACCCAGTCAGTTTCTTCTCAAAAAAGTTCAACTCGGCGCAGAAGAACTATTCAGTAGTTGAGAAGGAACTGCTGGCGATTGTGCTAGCGCTCAGGCACTTTGAGGTGTATGTTCCAGCCTATGGACCAGTTGTGGTGATCTACACCGACCATCACCCCCTCAGGTTCCTGAATCAATTCCATAACCGGAATATGAGGCTGACCAGGTGGTCATTAACACCTTAACCCTTAATTAGCGGCGAGCAACATAAGTCGAGTTAAATAAAGCTGGACTATGTGGCGGCGCTCGACATAGGTCGAGTGGCAATTTGAGCACGTAATGTTGCTGAGAGAGAGAGACAAGTGGTGGCAGGAGAGTAGCGAGCGTATGACTGCTCCAGACCACCGCGGCGAACATACTGACACGAATCACAGCTCCCTCCTCCCTCTCTCACTCGCTATATAAGTAAAATTGTATCGGGAAAGTGGCACATTACATGCTTTTTGCACTCGCGTTGCACGGTTATTTCAAGAAAACTAGCCATCATAAAAGGATCGTTATGGTGTCATTTGAAAGCTCTGTTTATGCCCTTTCAGGGATAGATACTTGTTTTACGTTCTGGGTCTTATTTAGACATGAAAATGATCACGTAAACAGCCCTATTTTGGCTAAAAACACCCCGCTGGGCGGTACATATAAATAAACCGCATAGGCCGCTCTTAAGGTGTTAAGAGCGGCCTATGCGGTTTATTTACATGTACCGCCCAGCGGGGTGTTTTTAGCCAAAATAGGGCTGTTTACGTGATCATTTTCATGCCTAAATAAGACCCAGAACGTAAAACAAGTATCTATCCCTGAAAGGGCATAAACAGAGCTTTCGAATGACACCATAACGATCCTTTTATGATGGCTAGTTTTCTTGCAATAACCGTGCAACGCGAGTGCAAAAAGCATGTAATTAGCCACTTTCCCGATACAATTCCTTATATAGCGAGTGAGAGAGGGAGGAGGGAGCTGGGATTCGTGTCAGTATGTTCGCCGCGGTGGTCTGGAGCAGTCATACGCTCGCTACTCTCCTGCCACCACTTGTCTCTCTCTCCCAGCAACATTACGTGCTGAAATTGCCACTCGACCTATGTCGAGCGCCGCCACATAGTCCAGCTTTATTTAACTCGACTTATGTTGCTCGCCGCTAATTAAGGGTTAATGTTGCAGGAATACAACCTAGACATACGCCATATTGCCGGTTCTGAGAATGTGATTGCAGATTGCTTATCGAGGGTGGAAGACCCGGGGTAGATCATCACAAGGGTAGCCTCCTACTTTGGTTTGATTAGTATGTTTACGTCTGGTGCTTGTTGGCTCGCGTGTGTAGCCCAGCGTATTGGGTCGTAAAGTAGGAGTTGCTGTGTTGGTATAGAAGAAAAAACTAGGCTTGCCCCTGTAGTGCAGCCGCCATAAACATATTAAAAATATAAAAATCCTATAAAAACTCTTTCTTTGATAGTTAAATTTTGTTTAAGTATGTTATAGCAGAAATTCTGAGTTTTACTGCTCTCAGAAGGCTGGGCTAGTGAAGCTCGCTCTTATGAGCATAACTATGTAATTTAATCTATTGTGTTGGGAAGGGTTGTTCATTTTTATAATGTGTTATTTTGAAGAGAACTGTGCTTCACATTTCATTGTCGCTGGGTGGCTAGGAGTGGCGAATTTTGTATGGGTTCTGCGTGTCAGATTTAGAGCTCATAGTTGGAGCCTCTTAAAAATCTTGGGTGGGGTGTGACGCTCACCGCTTCCCCCAGAACCGCATGGCTTACTCGCTAGGACTCGCCAGGGCAGAGAATGTAGCTACAGTCTACCTATCATTGTGTACTTTCCTTCTCGAGAAACCTTGTGTTGCAGACAGTTCAGAACTGTTCTTTATTTTCGTCTGTCACAATCCTTTCTATTTTATTTAGTCAATTGAAAGTATTGTGTTAGGTAGTTGAATGATGGGAAGGCGAGCGGGAGAGAGAGAGAGAGAGAGACCAGGTGGTGTGACTTGGTGGTGAGTGTGGCGCGTGGCTGGCCCCCTTACATAGGCCTC
>CM064489.1:39564253-39726753 GCA_032716605.1 Paralithodes platypus | reverse complement strand
CCTTCTATCCTATTTATGTTAGGGAGAAGGGGAATATATTTCAATTCAAACCTAGTTGTAGGATCCATATTTCCCAGAATACCATACACGGATTTTTGAGTGTCCCGACGCAACTCGGGTTGAAATTGATTTCATTTAATTCTAACCCCCAAAGCATGAGAGTTACAAATATTGAGAATATATCACAAATACACGTGAGCTGCCAACGTCTTATAGCAGTGCGTACAAGTAGTGGTACTTGTTACCGCTCGATACGGACAGTTAAAAGGACCACATATTATGGACGAATGTCGTCCGTCGCTGAGTCATTACTTTTTTACTGTCGGCCTACATACGTTGCTGGGACAGTAGATGTTAACCATCTGACATACATATACCCTTCCTAATCTGAATAAAATATTCTGATTATAGTCCAAAAACAGAATGAAATGCGTACTGGGTATTGAAGGGGTTAATACTATCTGGTCCGACATCTTGGGGGTTAATATATTTTGTTTTATTGGTTATAAGGATTTTGCTTGTTTTTGCAATTTAAAAAATGGCGAGAGATGGCCATCCTTTGACACTGGAGCTCCGAGGGACATAATTATACTCTCCCTCACACGGCAGCACAAACACTGAAGCCACCTGCTTTAAAACACCCAGACTCAGAATATATACCCATAAATTAATACCCTTAACTAATGTTTTTCTTCTCAATTTCTTCCTTCAAGAGAGACAAAACCTTAACCCGTACAGCCCCAGTGACGCGCCTGACGCGTCGGCGATGTATGTAATGCACAGCCCCAGAGACGCGCCTGGCGCGTCACCCTAATTGCGCCGACCGTAACCTCAGGTGTAGCCACTCAAGAGGGCTCAGATTTGTATGGGAACTGTGTATGTATCCCACACAACCGTGCCAATGGTTGAAAACTCTCAAAGTCCACGTGCGTGCGCGTGAGCGCGCAATAACCTGTTTTTTTGGGGTAATTGCCTTCAATTTTTTACTCCTGTAAAATACGTTTTCGGGGGCTCTGTAGGACCATTCTTTAAGCTTTTTGAGCGTTTTTTCGTGGTTTTTCCTTCATTCCTAACCCATTCGCTATTGTTTCTGGAATGAAACAATTTTTTTGAAAACCGGCCGGGTTCTGGTGAACAAACATTACAAAACTAGCCGGGGCTGGACGGGTTAATATGAAACACTGAAATTGACACCAAAACTATTGAATCATCTAAACTTCTAAAGCAACAAGATTAATTGTTATACAAAAAAAAAAAAAAATTGGAACTGTAAAAATATATTCTTATAAAAAACGCTGTGCAGTTGGTATTGCCCAGACCTTGGGATGCCAGAAACCGCTAGAATTGTTTCTAACAAATGTTATCACATCTACAATCTCTCCTAAAGGCATGTATCATTTTGGCTTACTTTATCATAGTTTAATCTACTGTATATTTCATAATATAGCAACGCAATTATCCAAGTGCCAGCCAATGCAGCGGCATAGTTGCCATACTGTGCTACTTGAGTATCTGAGGATCACTTATGCCGGTTATATATTTCTTCCAAAATTAGGCTATGTGGTAATGGATTTTTTGTAGTTAAGTTAGTTGTCTATAATTTGTTTTCTTTAGAGCACCAGCTATAGAAAACGGAAGAGCTTAGGGTTAACTAAATTGAAATGTTCAAACTTTCTCTGGGGTAAACTTAAATGTTATTATGGCCATTTAATCACTAACAGGGCTAAAAAATAGAACTATATCATACAAAGTATAAATATTATTAATTACTATTGTATTACTGCCTTTTTTTTAAATGTGTATAGGTATAGCAAAAATGAAAACAATAAAACTGCACATGTGTACATGGATGGTACAATAATAGCAGGTCGTTACACACACACAATAAAGAATAAGATACAATGATCATTCTCAATAATTACGGAGTAAAGGAAAGCAATAAGGGCTACCATTGCATGTAAATTGTCTTTTGTCTTTGGGGGTTAAGGGCAACCTCAGGCGATTTACATGTAAATTAACTTTATTCTTTCACCTACAAAATGTTCCATGCACACTTCAGCTGTTTCTCTGTTATTACGATTCGGTTTTCTTTGGCTGGATTAGATTAAAGATCAGGTAATGTTAAGTTTGGTTATTAGGTTAATGGGTGGTGTTTGTTTTGATGTGGTTAGTTTGGTCTGTGTGTGTGTGTGTGTGTGTGTGTGTTACTGTATTCACTCACACACCACATAATAATCAGCCGCCACTTAACCACACATTAATCAGAATCAACAACGTAGGTATTAAAGGGGGGATCGTTGGTTTTACTGGCCCCCATTTTTCCTCATGTTTAGCCCTATTAGTTTTAAGATTTGAAGACATTAGGCCCATTATTTGGCGATTTTAAGCCTTTTCACCCCATGTATTGGTCAATATTAAGACCTTTCTTGCAATTTAGGGGTCGATGTTTTTCCTGGCGACCCAAAGAGGGCCTGTAGTATAGCAGTAATTACTGGCGTCCCAAAGAGGGCCTGTAGTATAGCAGTAATTACTGGCGTCCCAAAGAGGGCCTGTAGTATAGCAGTAATTACTGGCATCCCAAAGAGGGCCTGTAGTATAGCAGTAATTACTGGCGTCCCAAAGAGGGCCTGTAGTATAGCAGTAATTACTGGCATCCCAAAGAGGGCCTGTAGTATAGCAGTAATTACTGGCGTCCCAAAGAGGGCCTGTAGTATAGCAGTAATTACTGGCGACCCAAAGAGGGCCTGTAGTATAGCAGTAATTACTGGCGTCCCAAAGAGGGCCTGTAGAATAGCAGTAATTACTGGCATCCCAAAGAGGGCCTGTAGTATAGCAGTAATTACTGGCGTCCCAAAGAGGGCCTGTAGTATAGCAGTAATTACTGGCGTCCCAAAGAGGGCCTGTAGTATAGCAGTAATTACTGGCGTCCCAAAGAGGGCCTGTAGTATAGCAGTAATTACTGGCATCCCAAAGAGGGCCTGTAGTATAGCAGTAATTACTGGCGACCCAAAGAGGGCCTGTAGTATAGCAGTAATTACTGGCGTCCCAAAGAGGGCCTGTAGTATAGCAGTAATTACTGGCATCCCAAAGAGGGCCTGTAGTATAGCAGTAATTACTGGCGTCCCAAAGAGGGCCTGTAGTATAGCAGTAATTACTGGCGACCCAAAGAGGGCCTGTAGTATAGCAGTAATTACTGGCGACCCAAAGAGGGCCTGTAGTATAGCAGTAATTACTGGCGACCCAAAGAGGGCCTGTAGTATAGCAGTAATTACTGGCGTCCCAAAGAGGGCCTGTAGTATAGCAGTAATTACTGGCGACCCAAAGAGGGCCTGTAGTATAGCAGTAATTACTGGCGTCCCAAAGAGGGCCTGTAGTATAGCAGTAATTACTGGTGACCCAAAGAGGGCCTGTAGTATAGCAGTAATTACTGGCGACCCAAAGAGGGCCTGTAGTATAGCAGTAATTACTGGCGACCCAAAGAGGGCCTGTAGTATAGCAGTAATTACTGGCGACCCAAAGAGGGCCTGTAGTATAGCAGTAATTACTGGCGACCCAAAGAGGGCCTGTAGTATAGCAGTAATTACTGGTGACCCAAAGAGGGCCTGTAGTATAGCAGTAATTACTGGCGTCCCAAAGAGGGCCTGTAGTATAGCAGTAATTACTGGCGACCCAAAGAGGGCCTGTAGTATAGCAGTAATTACTGGCGACCCAAAGAGGGCCTGTAGTATAGCAGTAATTACTGGCGACCCAAAGAGGGCCTGTAGTATAGCAGTAATTACTGGCGACCCAAAGAGGGCCTGTAGTATTGCAGTAATTACTGGCGACCCAAAGAGGGCCTGTAGTATAGCAGTAATTACTGGCGACCCAAAGAGGGCCTGTAGTATAGCAGTAATTACTGGCGTCCCAAAGAGGGCCTGTAGTATAGCAGTAATTACTGGCATCCCAAAGAGGGCCTGTAGTATAGCAGTAATTACTGGCGACCCAAAGAGGGCCTGTAGTATAGCAGTAATTACTGGCGACCCAAAGAGGGCCTGTAGTATAGCAGTAATTACTGGCGTCCCAAAGAGGGCCTGTAGTATAGCAGTAATTACTGGCGTCCCAAAGAGGGCCTGTAGTATAGCAGTAATTACTGGCGACCCAAAGAGGGCCTGTAGTATAGCAGTAATTACTGGCGACCCAAAGAGGGCCTGTAGTATAGCAGTAATTACTGGCGACCCAAAGAGGGCCTGTAGTATAGCAGTAATTACTGGCGACCCAAAGAGGGCCTGTAGTATAGCAGTAATTACTGGCGACCCAAAGAGGGCCTGTAGTATAGCAGTAATTACTGGCGACCCAAAGAGGGCCTGTAGTATTGCAGTAATTACTGGCGACCCAAAGAGGGCCTGTAGTATAGCAGTAATTACTGGTGACCCAAAGAGGGCCTGTAGTATAGCAGTAATTACTGGCGACCCAAAGAGGGCCTGTAGTATAGCAGTAATTACTGGCGACCCAAAGAGGGCCTGTAGTATAGCAGTAATTACTGGTGACCCAAAGAGGGCCTGTAGTATAGCAGTAATTACTGGCAACCCAAAGAGGGCCTGTAGTATAGCAGTAATTACTGGTGACCCAAAGAGGGCCTTTAGTATAGCAGTAATTACTGGCGTCCCAAAGAGGGCCTGTAGTATAGCAGTAATTACTGGCGACCCAAAGAGGGCCTGTAGTATAGCAGTAATTACTGGCGACCCAAAGAGGGCCTGTAGTATAGCAGTAATTACTGGCGACCCAAAGAGGGCCTGTAGTATAGCAGTAATTACTGGCGACCCAAAGAGGGCCTGTAGTATAGCAGTAATTACTGGCGACCCAAAGAGGGCCTGTAGTATAGCAGTAATTACTGGCGACCCAAAGAGGGCCTGTAGTATAGCAGTAATTACTGGCGTCCGGCCGAGAAATTTGTTAATAAAAAAATGAACACATTTATCTTGGGGTGTTTTGTTTATAGCTTAATGGAGGTCCAGGGAGAAAACTAAAAAACAAATATAAAAATATATATAAATAAGCAAATAAACTCGCCATCCCCCCCTTAATCACCTACTTTCCCCTGCCTTTTCTTCTGATAAACAATAAACACATGAAGCCGCTATTGTCCAAATGTCAAACTTTCTGGCATATTTGCACTTTGCTGTTCGTTTTACAGACAACGATATAGACGAGCATGCGGGCTTTTGTTTTGCAGTCGTAATGGTTCTCACAGTTTTTTTTCTCAAAACAATTTACTTTCCTTACGGTCTCTCTCTCTCTCTCTCTCTCTCTCTCTCTCTCTCTCTCTCTCTCTCTCTCTCTCTCTATCTATCAATCTATCTCTATCATTCAATTTCATCTAATCAATAAATATAAACCATTGAAATTCTGAAAAGCTCTTAAAATGGTCATCTATAATTTTTCTCATTAAACAAGAACTCGACACCTGCCTTATTATTAAACCTGGGATGCCAAAGGCGAAGCATAGTCTAAGCGAATTAGGGTTGAACCCGGAAGTAATTAGCATTAACCCGTACAGCCCCAGCGACGCGCCTGACGCGTCGGCGATGTATGTAACGCACAGCCCCAGAGACGCGCCTGGCGCGTCACCCTAATTGCGCCGACCGTAACCTCAGGTGTAGCCACTCAAGAGGGCTCAGATTTGTATGGGAACTGTGTACGTATCCCACGCAACCGTGCCGATGGTTGAAAACTCTCAAAGTCCACGTGCGTGCGCGCGAGCGCGCAAAAACCTGTTTTTTTGGGATAATTGCCTTCAATTTTTTACTCTTATAAAATCCGTTTTCGGGGGCTCTGTAGGACCATTTTTTAAGCTTTTTGAGCGGTTTTTCGTGGTTTTTCCTTCATTCCTAACCCATTCGCTATTGTTTCTGGAATAAAACCATTTTTTGAAAACCGGCCGGGTTCTGGTGCGCAAACATTACAAAACTAGCCGGGGCTCCACGGGTTAAGACATGTTTAGTACCATGAGAACCGCAATTTATTGTAGATTAACATACTAAAAGCCTGGCTTCATAGCTTTTGGTGACATTTTCTTGCAGATGTAAACGGAAGGGTGGTTTTTAGTATTTTTGTTCTCACTTTTTCGGTTTAGTATAGTTGGTTCAATTGGAAAATTAAATTAATATTAAAAAAAAAAAAGGAAAAGTGGGGATTGGGCCTGAGTAAATAGATAGATAGATAGATAGATAGATAGATAGGTTCAATTGAACTATATATGACAGGGATATTAATGTACTTCTTCTATTATCTTTAAAAGAGTTTCCAGAGCTTTTCAGTACCAGCATATTTAAGAAATTACAGTTTTTATTCTTTGGATTGTATAATTCAGCTCTAATCAGGGGATAAAGTAAGCGAAATCATGGGAGTGAAATACCAGATTTTGTGTTTTATTGGGAGCAAGTTTCGATTTGAAAACTTGTTTTATCAATTTCTATTATGTTCAATTCTAATCTATTGTTATTCGATTATTTTTCAGGTCATAGGTTCCAAAGTGGACACGAGCTGACCAGTGATGGAGTGTGAGGAAGGTAGTGGCTCGAATACACGAGATGGTGCTGACATGGATGATGCATTACATGAACTTCCACTCCCTTTTTCACAGTTGTGAGGTTTTCATGTTGCCACTTTGGATCTTTGCATTTAACGCAGCAAAGTGCATGTAATGCATCGTCCATGTCAGTACCATCTCGTGTATTCGAGAGAGAGAGAGAGAGAGAGAGAGAGAGAGAGAGAGAGAGAGAGAGAGAGAGAGAGAGAGAGAGAGAGAGAGAGAGAGAGAGAGAGAGAGAGAGAGAGAGAGAGAAAGAGTGAGTGAGTGAGAAAAGTCGTGTTTGTGTGTGTAAAACAATACTGTCTTATAATACATGATTCAAAACTTCATACCACATATTTTACATATAGTTAGAATTAGCATATACACACCATACCATACCATATAACATATTACCAACATATGTATTGTAAGTACACCAACATATACAGTACAATACCATATAACATATTACCAACATATGTATCGTAAGTACACCAACATATGTATCGTAAGTACACCAACATATGTATCGTAAGTACACCAACATATGTAGACCGTATAACACCAACATATTAGCAACATATGTATTGTAAGTACACCAACATATACACACCATACCATACCATATAACATATTACCAACATATGTATTGTAAGTACACCAACATATACACACCATACCATACCATATAACATATTACCAACATATGTATTGTAAGTACACCAACATACACACCATACCATACCATATAAACATATTACCAACATGTATTGTAAGTACACCACATATACACACCATAACCATACCATACCATATAACATATTAACCAACATATGTATTGTAAGTACACCAACATATACACACCATACCATACCATATAACATATTACCAACATATGTATTGTAAGTACACCAACATATACACACCATACCATACCATATAACATATTACCAACATATGTATCGTAAGTACACCAACATATGTATCGTAAGTACACCAACATATCCCAACAACCTGTCCCTCATACCTGATAATACCCCCAGATGATCGTCCTCGTCTGCTGCCTCTTACCTGTAACAAAGACAAAGTTATTAACAATATAACAACACCAACACGTACAGTGTACCACACATACTCTGTTCTGGAAGGTCTTGGTATAATCGTATTATGACAAAGCCGCACCCACCTCCCCAACCTCCCTTCCTTACTCTACCCCCTACTTTTCACTTCACCTTTCCTCCCTCCATTCCACTGTCCAACTCATAGTATCTCACGGTTATGAAGTATGTGTTTTATGAAGCATTTAAATCTCGTATCTTATCATTATAGTAGCGTACTGGACTAACTGCTCTAGGTAATTTAGGTTAGACAAGATGTAGGCTTGTTCACCAGGTTGGTCAGTGGAACAGGAGGAGAGCCATTGGCGGTGCTGAACATTGAAATCTCCTAGGTTGGAGATTCCTATGAAAGGAGAAATGATAGAATGTGTTCCACTTTAGAAGTTAGGAATTATCTACATACAGTATAGGTGGGCCGATATATTCCCAAGAGTCGCTTAAAAGGAGTAGTCTTTCATCACTCAGCTTTGTTATAACTGGTTGGTAAATAAGTTTGTTGTCTTACCTTATATTCTACTATTCCTCCATCCTTTCCTATTTCATATTTTCATTCCTTTCTTTTCGTGTCAATTTCATCCACCTGCCTAAATCTCTCTCTTTGTGTGTCTCTCTCCCTTCACATTTACCCGACTCCCTCTTCTTTCTGCATCCTTCACTCACTCTCTCTTTCTCTCTCTTTCCCTTCTCCTTCCCTCCCTCTACCCCTCTTTTCTTCCTTCCTTTGCTCACCCCCTCCTTCTTTCTATATGACCCTGCTTCCCTCTCTCTTCTTCCTCATTAGTTCCCAGCCTTCATCGTTGATTTTGTTCTTACAATATTTCTTGTTTTTCTGCAAGTTGCCGCCTCCCACTCACACACACACACACTCTCTCTCTCTTACAACCGTTCATTACCAAAAATAGAAGAACAAAACACACAGTATACCTGTGTGCGTGTGTGTGTACATGTTCATGTAAGTAAGAGGTTTGGGTGTCTACATGTTACGAGCGCGTGAAATATTTTTAACAAAATACTTCGGGTTTCTGCCATGCAGTATGTAAGAATGGCAGTGTGTGTGTGTGTGTGTGTGTGTGTGTGTGTGTGTGTGTATGTGTGTGTGTGTGTGTGTGTTTGTGAGTGTGTGTGAGCGCGTGCGTGTGTGTGTTCCATTAAACTATTCATATATCTGAAGCAGATATCTAAAATGGATCCTTCAATGTTATTATAGACAACACAGTTTTTTTTTTTTTTTTTTTTTTTAAGAGACAATGAACGGAGGAAGGAAAAACACAGATAAAACAAAAAGGTCCATGTGCCTAAAGGCATCCTCCATTCATAAAATGTTTGTAACAACTGGATTTAAACATTTGTTGATTGTAAGTTTGTGGAAAGCAATTCGAGGGAAGTGAATTCCAAAGAGTAGTAGCTCTGGGGATAAATGAATTCTGATAAGCAGAAGTTCTGCATTGTGGAGGAGAAAGTGTAAATTCATGGGCGCTCTCAGCTGCCCTAGTTCTACGGGGAAAGATGTGGAGAGGCGGCACAATTGAAGCAAGTTCCTCGGAACAATTGCTGTGAAAATATCTGTAGAATAATGCAAGGGATGCAACTTAGTTAGTTTAACTATCCTCCATGTTATAGGCATTGATGAATAATAAATTGTGTTAGTCACAAACATCAATATAGCCAACTTTTATCCATCAATCCTTAAAAAAAATTGAATTACGACTTGTCTTTTAAGTCGTACATAATATCAATGTATTTGTCTCCTCTTGTGTTAATTAGTGAACAAAAAGAGTTGCGTGTGTCAAGATTCTTGGCTATAAGATCAGGTCAAGATTCTGGGGGTTTTCTCTATTTGTCATCACTAAACATTGTACTGATCTTTGTTTGTTGCGTGTTACTATAACATGTGTTATCACGGTAAGCTATTTTCAGCTGTGATCCTATTGTCCTATATTCTGGCGTGCTATTATTTATCATGATATACCGACATATGATATAATCAAACTGTGTAAGGTCATTTATGTTATGCTATGCTACACAATGGTATATCTGTGTTGTCCTCTCCTTCTATCCCTTGTATTGTGTACCCTTATTTTTAAGTTTTGTATGCTCCCACACAAACTCATCTCCCCCCCCCCCCCCCCCTTCTCTCTCTCTCTCTCTAGCGGGGTAACCCAGGGATCGATTCTAGGGCCAGTTTTCTTTCTAGTTCATATAAATGACATAGATGAGGGCCTCACCTGTACAACCTCAAAGTTTGCAGACGATACAAACATTGCAAATGCCGTACTCTCAAATGAACATGTAGAAGATATTCCAAATAACCTAGATAAGCCATCATGTTGGGCTTCAATTTGGCATATGAGCTTTAATGCGGATAAATGTAAAGTACAATATGAAATGTAACAAGTACTTTACGATCGACCAATCAAACTACACGC
This sequence comes from Paralithodes platypus, assembly GCA_032716605.1. Taxonomy (NCBI): domain Eukaryota; kingdom Metazoa; phylum Arthropoda; class Malacostraca; order Decapoda; family Lithodidae; genus Paralithodes; species Paralithodes platypus. Next base: position 39,716,656 of record CM064489.1, on the reverse strand, counting down.
AAGAAAATGGTTGCAAAATCATTGGTAAATCTTTTAACTCACACATACATACATACATACATACATACATACATACGGGTTTAACCCTTAATTAGCGGCGAGCAACATAAGTCGAGTTAAATAAAGCTGGACTATGTGGCGGCGCTCGACATAACTCGAGTGGCAATTTCAGCACGTAATGTGGCTGAGAGAGAGAGACAAGTGATGGCAGGAGACTAGCGAGCATATGACTGCTCCAGACCACCGCGGCGAACCTACTGACACAAATCTCAGCTCCCTCCTCCCTCTCTCACTCGCTACATACTCAATTATGTACTGAAAGTACCGAATTACCTGCTTTTTGCACTCGCGTTGCACGGTTATTGCAAGAAAACTATCCATCATACAAGGATCGTTATGGTGTCATTCGAAAGCTCTGTTTATGCCCTTTCAGGGATAGGTACTTGTTTTACGTTCTGGGTCTTATTTAGGCATGAAAATGATCACGTAAACAGCCCTAGTTTGGCTAAAAACACCCCGCTGTGCGGTACACATAAATAAACCGCATAGGCCGCTCGTAAGGTGTTAAAGACCGCAACCGTCCACAGTGAATGTGGCATCCATGGTACAATCACAGTACTGTAAACAGTGCACATCAATCATAACACGTTGGCTACAGTCTTTACTGCAGCACAGTACAACAAAGTCTTGCTACAACAATGCCCCATCATGGTATCACTGTGGCTGATGTTGGCATATTGCTAACAGTGTTTCAGCAGAACTCAATAAAGTCCTCCTGAAGCACTTGCACCTGGCAAAATCCCACCACACCAGCCTAAGCCATTCTACAATAAGGCAGTAAAAATAAATCATCGTAACTGCTACAGAGGCTGACTACACCACCGAAGTGGCAGGCGGTAGGGTCGCTGCATCCCTACACCACTCACACAAGCCTAAGAATTTCTTCTTCAATCAAGTTGTGAACTTGTGGTATGGGTTTCGTTGAGATGCTATAGACTGCACCACCATTTATTCCTTTAAACATTGTATAGACAAACGCCTTCACCTTCAACCCCCGACTGATTGCATTTGTAAATGAATTACTTTTACAGATACATTGAGAATCTATATATCTATCTATCTATTGCCTGACGCCGTGATCCCCGTAGGGGTGGCCACGAACGAACCGCCCCATATACCTCTGTCCCCAGTCAGTCGACGCCCCTCCTCCCAACCAGCACCGCCTTCATCCATATACTTCCTCACTCCATCCTTCCACCTCTTTTTCGGTTTACCTCTCCCTCTCTGTCCTTCCACCTCGCTCTCGTACACCCTCTTAGTCATTCTCTCGCTTCCCATACGTTCTATATGGCTGAACGATCTCTAGGTGTTCCTTTTCACACCTTCCAGCTCATCTACCTCCACACCACACCTCTTTCTTACTTCCTCCTTCGTCTGTCTATCCCTCCATGTAACTCCGCATGCACTTCTCAAGTAACTCATTTCCACCCCTCTCACTCTTGGTCTGAGTCTCTCCACCAACGTCCATGCTTCGCTTCCGTAAGTCAGTGTTGGGATTACCACACTGTCATGCAAGGACTTCTTCACTTCCATAATGACCACCCTATTTCTTGTTACTGCTTTCAACGTTCCTACAACCCTCTTCCCCTGTTGCGCCCTCTCCCGCACTTCTTCATCCATAGTCCCATCTTTACTCAACACACTGCCCAGATATTTAAATGAGCTGACAATCTCCATAGCCCTACCGTTCAATTTCACCTCACACTCCGTGGCTTCACCCCTTTTGTAAACCATAACCTTGCTCTTCCCCGCATTTACCTTCAGATTCCGTTTTTCGCACACTGTTCCAAACATATTTACCAGACCCGGCAACTCCCATTCATTATTGCTCATCAGAACTGTATCATCAGCAAACAGTAGTACAGGTATCTTCCACTCATTTTCCTCCATTCTCAGCAATACACCAACATCCTCTGCTCTTCCCTGTATTTTTTTCATGACTCCATCCATATATACAGTAAACAACCACAGGGACATCACACACCCCTGTTTCAACCCAACATTCAGATCGAAGAACTCGCTCTGCTCATTCTCCACATGTACTGTTGCCTTTGCACCTTCATACATGCTCTTCACTGCTGTCAGCAACTTGTCATCTACTCCGTATATTCTAAAAACTTTCCACATACCTTCTCTATCTACTCTGTCATAGACCTTCTCCAAGTCCATAAAGGCAACATACAGCTTTTGTTGCTTCTCCAGATATTTCTCCACAACACATAAGGGTAAAAATCTGATCTACACATCCTCATCCCTTCCTAAAACCGCCCTGCTCGTCACCTATCCATTTCTCCGTTTTCGCTTTCACTCTCTCAATCACTACCCTAATGTACACCTTCCCTACTATGCTTAGAAGATATTCCTCGGTGGTTACCACACACTCCTCTTTACCCTTTACCCTTATATAGGGGGACTCTTATGCCTGTCTTCCAGTTATCAGGTGCACTCCCCTTCTCCTATGCAAGTTTGCACATTTTCCATTCCCATTTGACCACTATCTCACCACCATACCTAGCATTTCCCCACACTTTCCATCTATTCCTGGTGCTTTCCCCGACTTCACTCTTTTCATGGCTTCACAAATTTCTGACCTCCTAATCCCCACCTCTTCCTCCATTACTCCTCTTCTTCTCCCTCCCATACTCCATCCAACTATGTTTGCTGGCACTTCATTCCTTACATTTAGCAATTTTTTCAAAAACCCCCTCCATCTTTTGACTCTCTCTTGCTTCATGGCTAGCACTCGCCCATTCTTATCTTTCACACCCTCACTGTTTCCCTTGCAACCTTCCTTAACTTTCTTGACTTCTTTCCAGAACATTTTCTTACACTCCCTCCATTTTACACTCAGATTCCTTCCAAATTCCTCATCTACTCTTCTCTTGCTTTCCTTCACTTCTCTCTTCACCACTCTCTTTTTCTTCACATACCTCGCTCGTTTCTGTCTCTTCAAATATTCATTCCTTCTACTACCCAACCACTCTCTATACGCTTTCTTCTTGTCTTCCATAGCAATTTTTACTTCTTCTGTCCACCATGCTGTACCATTCACTCCCCTTCAGCTTCTCCTTTCTCCACACACCTCCTCACATGCTGCACAGATCTCTTCAATAAACAATTTGCTCATCTCCTCCACTTCCTCCATACCTTCCAGGTCAAACCTACCTAGTGGTCTTTCTACTGCTCTCCTGTACTCTTCCCTGATGTCCTCCTCCTGTAACCTCTCCATCCTCCTCGCCACTCTACTTTCCTCTAGCTTCCCTCCAGCTCTCCTCACCCACTTCTTTTGTATCTTAATTTTAGCTACTATTGAAGATCACTACATGTATATATAAATAACGAAGATATTATTCACTTTTCCTCAGTTACACAAAGAATCACTTAGAGCTGTGTTATGTCTTTAGCCCAAATTTTCCGATACTAACAAGTCCTAACCCTGTCAGGGACATTAATCTTAGGGCAGTACTTCCCTTTTCAATTGTCTTATACCCACTCTGAACCACTGTTGGACACTTTGAAAAGCAGTGATTTAGAGGGAAAGCAACTTCGAGGGGTTACTAGATCTGATGTTGCTTGATTTCCTTTGTACTCCTTTACACACTCACACTCACTCTCTCTCTATATATATACAGTATGTATATCTCTCTCTTTGGGATGAGAGCCTTGTAATTTACTGTCCTATTCTTCTATGATAAACTGTTCCTGTCTCTAGTACTATTAACCCCTTCTGTACCGGCGACGTCTCTTCATTTGATTTCAGCTACATATAGACGATTTTATGAAGCTTAGGAAGAACATATAGAAGCTAAAAGGATTAATTGAGATAGTCCGTAGCCTTTTAATGGGTATATATCCTTCCTAGGCTGAACAAAATAGTCTAGTAGTTGCCAGAATATATATAAACGTACATCACCGGTACAGAAGAGGTTAAGGCCGGTCCACTGCAAGATTTATATGGTCTGAATATCTGTGTAACTCTACGTAACTCTCTATCTCTCTTTCCTCCCTATTTCACCGCATACTCAACCCACCACACATCAGTTATCTTCAGAAGTTCCTCTTGATTCCCCGAAGCCACTGTTTATTGTACTCTCTCTCTCTCTCTCTCTCTCTCTCTCTCTCTCTCTCTCTCTCTCTCTCTCTCTCTCTCTCTCTTGAAAGAATCAGCCTGCAATCAGATCTGAACAAAATCACAGAGTGGTTAGAAAATCGGTCGATGCCCTCTAATGTAAACAAATGTCAGATACTACAAATAGGTTCTCAAAATAATAAATACGAATACCACAAGGAGAAAAGGTAAAGAACGTAGCCTATCACAGATAAAAGACCTAGGAGTGCTTATAAACAAAAATCTAGAATCTACAAGCCAATTCACCAAAGCTGTTAACAAAGCAAACAGAGCACTAGGATTCATTAGAAGAAATGTTCATTGTCATAGTAAAGACATAGTTATGCCATTATACAAAAGTACTGTGAGGCCGCATCAGAAGTATGTTGTGCAGTTTTGGTCTCCCTACTTAGTAAAAGACATAGACAAACTCAAATCCGTTCAGCGTAGTGCAACAACGTTGCTCCCTTCCCTTAGAAATAAACCATACAAAAAGAGATTTAAATAACTTGATATGGTTTCGCTTAAGAAACGGAGAATAAAGGTGACAGGTGATAGAGTGTTTTAAAATAATAAAAGGATATAATAACGTAAATTCTAATAATCAATTTAAGATAGCCAAGGAGAGTTCCACAAGAGGAAACAAATTAAAACTAAGAGTCAGGAAAGCGAACCTAGACAGAACTAAATATGTCTTCACCCACAGTATAATTTGTGAGTGGAATAAGCTGAAGTTTTAGACTTTTGCTCTATATGCACATTTACATAAAGTTTAGACACATATCACAGAGCAGTTGGTCAGGAGTAGGACATTATTGCTGACAAGAGAACCTGGCAAACATTAACACTGTTTTCAGTTGAAGAAAGCCGAAAAACAAGTGAAGGTATGGATGCCATATCCATTATATTTCTAACTATTCTATGCATTCCTTCTGGTGATCTCCAAGCCTTGCAAGGTTATTTACTTCTAACTTTTTATGTACGGAAAATTGCCTGAGGGAGCGGAAGGTAGGGAGAGAGCCTTTATCTTTGGTAACCTTTCCTTTCCACTTTTTCTTAGGGTTGCTATCTCTACTAGCATTACGTCCTGAACACTTCGCAGGGATCGTAAGATCTGTGTTTCCATTGTATCTATGTACATCTATGTAAATCTCTCTCTCTCTCTCACCAAAACCCTCGTACTATTTCCACAGATTCCTTCACTTTGACTTTGTATAATTATGTTAGCTTTAAGAGGGGATGGTTGTTTTCAGGGCCCCCCTTCTTCCTCATGTTTAACCACATTAGTTTTGAGATTTAAAAAGACGTTCGCCCTATTAGTTTGGCGATTTTAAGACCGTTCACCCCTTTAGGTGTCGATTATTTTCCTGACGATCGATAGCTACCCTGTAACATAGCAGTAATCGTCCTTAGGCCCGGATATTTTTCCATATTTGTTTATCAAAAAATTTACAAATGTATCTTATATTTAAAGTTTGATGGAAACTGAAATATAATAAATAAATAAGCAAATAATACCGCCCAGCTACCCTCTTAACTAGTTGGCCGCGTTCCTCTGTATGTCTGTGTGATGGAAGGTTTGTATTGCCAGTCTGTGTGGCTGTCTGTCTGTCTTGTTTATATAGCTCTGTTGTTAGCAAATAATACCGCCCCCAGCTACCCTCTTAACTAGTTGGCCGCGTTCCTCTGTATGTCTGTGTGATGGAAGGTTTGTATTGCCAGTCTGTGTGGCTGTCTGTCTGTCTTGTTTATATAGCTCTGTTGTTAGCAAATAATACCGCCCCCAGCTACCCTCTTAACTAGTTGGCCGCGTTCCTCTGTATGTCTGTGTGATGGAAGGTTTGTATTGCCAGTCTGTGTGGCTGTCTGTCTGTCTTGTTTATATAGCTCTGTTGTTAGCAAATAATACCGCCCCCAGCTACCCTCTTAACTAGTTGGCTGCGTTCCTCTGTATGTCTGTGTGATGGAAGGTTTGTATTGCCAGTCTGTGTGGCTGTCTGTCTGTCTTGTTTATATAGCTCTGTTGTTAGCAAATAATACCGCCCCCAGCTACCCTCTTAACTAGTTGGCCGCGTTCCTCTGTATGTCTGTGTGATGGAAGGTTTGTATTGCCAGTCTGTGTGGCTGTCTGTCTGTCTTGTTTATATAGCTCTGTTGTTAGCAAATAATACCACCCCCAGCTACCCTCTTAACTAGTTGGCCGCGTTCCTCTGTATGTCTGTGTGATGGAAGGTTTGTATTGCCAGTCTGTGTGGCTGTCTGTCTGTCTTGTTTATATAGCTCTGTTGTTAGCAAATAATATCGCCCCAGCTACCCTCCTAACTAGTTGGCCGCGTTCCTCTGTATGTCTGTGTGATGGAAGGTTTGTATTGCCAGTCTGTGTGGCTGTCTGTCTGTCTTGTTTATATAGCTCAGTTGTTAGCAAATAATACCGCCCCCAGCTACCCTCTTAACTAGTTGGCCGCGTTCCTCTGTATGTCTGTGTGATGGAAGGTTTGTATTACCAGTCTGTGTGGCTGTCTGTCTGTCTTGTTTATATAGCCCTGTTGTTAGTCGGATTATTTGTTCTCTCTCTGTCCCCAACTTCACTGACTTTTTTCATTTCGGACTCAACTTTGCCACCTGAGGTTAACTTGTATTCTGGGCTGGAATGTAAACCTTTATGCGTTTGTGTCTATAGCAAGAGATATGTTTTCGCTTGCTATCCTTGTCTCATACTCTCACTCTCACTCTCACTCACTCACTCACACTCACACTCTCCCACACACACACACACAAAACACACACTCTCTCTCTCTCTCTCTCTCTCACACACACACACACACACACACACACACACACACTCTCTCTCTCTCTCTCACTTCTTCCCCTGGTTCCATTACATGCACCTCACTTTTTTTTTTTTTCATCCAAACTATCTCTCGTTAACAGCATTTTCCCCTCAGTACCGTTTTGTTTCAATATTCCCCCACCCACACACACTCTCAGTCTCTCTATCTCTCTCTCTCTCTCCCCCTCTCTCTTGAAATCGTCAGTTTTCCTTTGTAATAATAATAATAATAATAATAATAATAGTTCTTAAAGCTAGCGCATGCTAAGCTAGCTAAGGATAGCTCAATAAGGCCGATTAGGCGTATTTCCATTGGGGTCCTGTACTACTACCCCATCCCTTTGCTCATGAGGGATGGTAATGACTCAGTGCTTGTGAAAAAAAATTAAAGCGCCGAGCGTGGGCGCGAACCCGGGCCTTCTGGGTGGAAGTCCGAGACGCTAGTCACTACACCAAGCGAGCCGCTTGTAGTACTCTATCTTTGGTACAGATAGGTCCAGGCTGCTTGTATGTATCCTTCATTAATGTGCATACGTATCAATGTATTATTAAATTGATTGAATTACTTAAAATGTATTAATCTGCCATCTATATACATGTTATCTATCTACTTACCAATACATCAAATTATATTCATCTATCCATCCATCAATCTTTCTAACCCATCTGCTATCTGACCCTCTCCCTTCTCTGTTCTTCCCCTTCCCTCTCATAATCCTGTCATTCAGTGTTCCCTGTGTTCTTCCTTCCTATGACCTGATCCCTTAAACTCTCTGCTATCCTCTTCAATCAGATGGTGATTTTTTTGCCTCATTAACCCTTTCTGTACTGGTGACTTCCTTTTTCATTATATTCCTGCAACTATTAGACGATGTTACTCAGCTTAGGAAGGATGTCTACCAATTAAAAGGCTACTTACTATCTCAATTAATTCTTTTAGCTGCCATACATCCTTCCTAAGCTTCATATAATTGTCTAAATGTAGCTGGAATCAAATAAAAAGACGTCGCCGGTACAGAAGGAGTTAATGCTGCTGCCAGATGATATCACGCAGCTTAGGAAGGCACTCTAGCAAGCATTGGGCTAACGAACAACTTACTCAACCCTTTCAGTATACGAAAATACATTCAATACATTTTATTCTGGCTATCATTGGACGATTTGGTTAAGCTTTTCCTTGTTTTCCACGTTTATCCATTAAATGTTACAACTTGAATCTTTACTGATCCTCTCTCTCTCTCTCTCTCTCTCTCTCTCTCTCTCTCTCTCTCTCTCTCTCTCTCTCTCTCTCTCTCTCTCTCCTCGTACTCTAAGAGCCACTGACTATGAAGGATCCTTCCATTACACCCTGACAGCCCCATCCCTTCTTCTTCCTCTTCTTTACTTCTTGTCATTCTTGATTCTTCCATTTCCTCCATCCTTTCTTCTCTCTTCACTCCCTCCTCCTTCCCTTCCTTCGTTACCTCCTTGCTCCTCCATCCTTTCTACCTCCTTGCAACCACCACCTCTGTCAGAATGAATATAAACCTCAACTGGTTGCAACATAACCCTGGCCGTGTTCTCTCTCTCCCTATCTCCTTCCTACTAACTACTCACCCTTCCATCCCACCACAACAACAACAACTCCTCAGCTACAACATCCAAAAATCCTATCCCTACACACAACAAACAACAACAACAACTCCTCAGCTACAACATCCAAAAATCCTATCCCTACACACAACAAACAACAACAACAACTCCTCAGCTACACCATCCAACATACTATCCCTACACACAACAAACAACAACAACAACAACTCCTCAGCTACAACATCCAATATCACACAACAACAACAACAACTCCTCAGCTACAACATCCAACATCCTATCCCTACACACAACAAACAACAAACAACAACAACTCCTCAGCTACAACATCCAACATCCTATCCCTACACACAACAAACAACAACAACAACTCCTCAGCTACAACATCCAACATCCTATCCTTACACACAACAACAACAACAACTCCTCAGCTACAACATCCAACATCCTATCCCTACACAACAAACAACAACAACAACAACTCCTCAGCTACAATATCCAACATCCTATCCCTACACACAACAAACAACAACAACAACAACTCCTCCTCAGCTACAACATCCAACATCCTTTCCCTACACACAACAAACAACAACAACAACAACAACTCCTCAGCTACAACATCCAACATCCTATCCCTACACACAACAAACAACAACAACAACAACAACTCCTCAGCTACAACATCCAACATCCTATCCCTACACACAACAAACAACAACTCCTCAGCTACAACATCCAACATCCTATCCCTACACACAACAAACAACAACAACAACAACTCCTCAGCTACAACATCCAACATCCTATCCCTACACACAACAAACAACAACAACAACAACAACTACTCAGCTACAACATTCAACATCCTATCCCTACACACAACAACAACAACAACAACTCCTCCTCAGCTACAACATCCAACATCCTATCCCTACACACAACAAACAACAACAACAATAACAACAACTACTCAGCTACAACATCCAACATCCTATCCCTACACACAACAAACAACAATAACAACTCCTCAGCTACAACATCCAACATCCTATCCCTACACACAACAAACAACAACAACTCCTCAGCTACAACATCCAACATCCCTACACACAACAAAACAACAACAACAACTCCTCAGCTACAACATCCAACATCCTATCCCTACACACAACAAACAACAACTCCTCAGCTACAACATCCAACATCCTATCCCTACACACAACAAACAACAACAACAACAACAACTCCTCAGCTACAACATCCAACATCCTATCCCTACACACAACAAACAACAACAACTCCTCAGCTACAACATCCAACATCCTATCCCTACACACAACAAACAACAACAACAACAACTCCTCAGCTACAACATCCAACATCCTATCCCTACGCACAACAAACAACAACAACAACTCCTCAGCTACAACATCCAACATCCAATCGCTACACACAACAAACAACAACTCCTCAGCTACAACATCCAACATCCAATCGCTACACACAACAAACAACAACAACAACTCCTCAGCTACAACATCCAACATCCTATCCCTACACACAACAACAACAACAACTCCTCAGCTACAACATCCAACATCCTATCCCTACACACAACAAACAACAACAACAACTCCTCAGCTACAACATCCAACATCCAATCGCTATACACAACAAACAATAACAACAACTCCTCAGCTACAACATCCAACATCCAATCGCTACACACAACAAACAACAACAACAACAACTCCTCAGCTACATCATCCAACATCCTATCCTTACATACAACCTTATCCCACAATAATAGCCTCCACATGTAATGTATTACACATCCAAAGATAGAACAAGACCCATACTATTATATAACCAGAAGACAAAAATCCCATAGGAAAAAACTATCACATTGAAACGTCTATACAATAAGTATTTAATAGTGTTTCCAAGTTCACACAGTCATAATGATTTCGTTATACCAGTTTTCATTAGGTTTTTATTTATTACATAGGCATTTTTGTAGTTAGGTAAACAAAGATATCTCATTATCACTCTTACCATTCGTGCTCTCTGTATTTGTACCCTCTTCCCTCTTTCTGTTTATTACATTTACTGCTTTATTTTTGTCTGGGTAGAAATCCTTTAGGGTAACAGGCTAAACAATAAAGATATACTGAGGACTGAGGCTTTCCTTACCTAGTGCGAGGGGATAGGTTGACTGAGAGCAGTTTTGCCAGTGTGTCACTACCAAAACATTTTGTAGACAAATGTATAAGCAGTTAGAGTATTAGGTTTGCATTCAAATTAATTTGCAATTATGCTATACGCTAATCGCGCGTATGCATACATTTAAAGACACCCTTCCTTAATAAGTTATTATAATATCCACACGTGAGAGTGTTAAGTCTTGCAATACACATTTGTATACACTAACACATGCTTTATAACACACACACACACACACACACACACACACACACACACACACACACACACACACACACACACATTTTTTCTGTCGATGTCGGTGTTTATATTTTGTATGGACAAGATAAATCCTGCCCTTTCTTAGCCATCTTCTCTCTCCTGCATAATAGTTTAGGTAGTTTTAGATGCAAGGCAGTCTCATCAGAATTAGTAGAAATGTTGTTGCTTGCTTTCTTTTACCCTTTTTTCTACTATAGAAACCTCCTTTCTCAAACTGTGTAAAGGTTATCCCAGATGGCCGGTCATTTCGAGAGGGTCTCCACAAACTCCATGGTGATGCTGTGCTCTGGTAACAACACAAATTAAATTAATGAAAGCTTGTGATTCTCCCAGGATTTGAACCCAGGATATCACATACAGAACTCACACGCTTTAATAATTACACCATCATTGTTTACAGTTTATACAACAAAAATAAATCAATTAAACAAACAACAAACAACAACAACAACTCCTCAGCTACAACATCCAACATCCTATCCCTACACACAACAAACAACAACAACTCCTCAGCTACAACATCCAACATCCTATCCCTACACACAACAAACAACAACAACAACAACAACTCCTCCTCAGCTACAACATCCAACATCCTATCCCTACACACAACAAACAACAACAACAACAACTCCTCAGCTACAACATCCAACATCCTATCCCTATACACAACAAACAACAACAACAACAACTCCTCAGCTACAACATCCAACATCCTATCCCTACACACAACAAACAACAAACAACAACAACAACTCGTCAGCTACAACATCCAACATCCTATCCCTACACACAACAACAACAACAACAACAACAACAACAACAACAACAACAACACGTTTTTTGTCTATGTGTATAAATGAGACAAAAGGCAGGTTGCCTGTAACGAGTGTCTCCCCCAGAGCCCAAAAAGTGACAGAGAGCAAAATTCAAGGGACGTTGGGGTCAAAATGCCTGGATGCATGAAGTATTAAGCAGTTTAAGTCATAGGATGAAGGAAAGATTGATTGAGGGAGAGAGTTCCAGAGTTCACTTGTTGAGTAGAAGAAATACTGAGAACATTTTCCAATTCTTGGGTTGGTATGCTAGACAGAAAAGGAGTGGGACTGTGTTGAAAGGCGGGTGCCGCTCTCTCGTCGCAAGGGAGGTGGTATGCACTGAGAGAGCTCTGAAGAACACTGATTGTTGTAATAGAAATAGAAGAGTGAAAGAGATGCAACATTACGGTGTGTAGAAAGAGATTGTAGTGAACTAGTAATATAAGAGGAGGGGAGTTGATGAGGCAAAATGCTTTTGATTCTACTCTTTTGAGAAGTGCGGTTTGGGTGGAGCCTCCCCATGCATGCGAACAATATTAACACAAGGGCGCACTGTTCCCTGATACACAGCAAGAAACTGTGTGGGGGTACAGAACCCACGGAGATGGTTGAGCACACCTAACTTTTGGGAAGCCGTTTCAAACAAAGTTGGTAATATTGTGTTTCCAAAAAACGTCGGATGAAAAATATACACCTAGAATATTGAGAGAAGATGAAGGGTTGATTTTGTGTATTGTTGAAGAATAATAGATAGTCTTGTGGAAGATTGTGATGGAGAGATAGAGGGAGGAATTGGGTTTTGGAGGCATTGAAAGTAACAAGATTTTCTCTGTCCCAATCAAAAATAATTCATAGATCAGAAGATAGGCGTTCTATGGCCCTGTCACGTTTGCTTTGGAGTGATAGCATGCTTGGTTGATGTGAACAACTGGTTGATTCGTCAGCATATGAGTGTGATAGGACTAGAGGTACAGTTGACGAGATCATTAATGAATATTAGAAAGAGAATGGGAGACAGGACAGGACACTGAGGAACACCAGAGTTGATAGCCTGATAGGTTGAGGAAGCGAGCGATGACCATCCACAACTGCAGCTATAGAGTGGGCCGAGAGGAAATTATAGACAAAGGCACAGATAGAGGGATAGAAACCGAAGGAGGGTACTTTGGAAATTAGTGATTTGTGCCAGACTCTATCGAAAGGCTTTCAATATGTCTAGCGCAATAGAAAAATGTTCACCAAAGTCTCAAAAGGATGATTACCAAGAGTTAGATAGATAAACAAGAAGATCACTAATAGAGCAGCCCTTAACACCTACTGTCCCAGCGACGTACGTTGGCCGACAGTAAAAAAGTAAGTCGTCAGTACCAGCAACGGATGACGTTCGTCCATAATATGCGGTCCTTTTAACTGCCTGCATCGAGCGGTACAAGGTACCACTACTTGTACGATCTGCTATAAGACATTGGCAACATATCTCAGCTTATATCCAATCTCCCACAGGCTAGGAAAGTCAGTATTCCTCCATCTATTTAGGTGGAAGGACGTATTCTCTCGATTCTGAGGCCATTTTGGCCACATTGCCTGGGACTAGAGGGTACATTTATGATAATACCCTCTTGTACAGTAGAGGGTTAAGGAAACCGTACTGGTGACCTGAAAGTAGATTATGGAAAGATAAATGGTTAGGACATTTTGAGTTAAGAATAGTTTTAAAGACTTTAGAGATGCAAGAAATGAGAGAAATTGGACGATAGTTGGAGGGTTGGGAGCGGTCACCCTCCTTTGGGACAGGGTGAATATGAGCAAACTTCCAGCAAGAGGGAAAGACATTAGAGGACAGACAGAGACGAAACAGTTTGCCTAGGCAGGGAGTCAGCATGGAAGAACAATTTTCTAGTTAAACAGGAGGAACACCATCTGATCTGTACGCCTTCTGTTATGACCGGGGCTCGTATAAAACAAGGGCTCTTAATCATTGGACTAGAAAGGCACACAGCCACAATGGTAACACTAGATCCAACCCTCGAACTTATAATGCCGGCGCACAAAAAACACCTATACCCTCCATAGTCCATGAGCCAGGCCAGATATCGGTACCACCTGGGGTGACTAAACACGAATGGTACTAAAATGTTTATAGAGTGACTGTAAGTACATTAAGATATGATAGCCTTCTCGCACTGGTAGCTTAGTCTAATTTTTTTGATGCAATAGGGGCGCTACCCAAAAATAAAGATTTTTAGCGTGACGCTCGGCGTTTTCCTCATTTTCTTTAAAATCCATCACACAATCATCGCGAAACTTTGAACACCTATGTAGAATTATATTCTCTACCAGAGTTGTTCCTAGGTATTTTTCAAATTTCCTCATATTTCGGAATATACTCTATATTTTGGGTATTTTCCTCTAAATCTAGAATAAATCCTTAAATATGGGGAACATTGAAAAATATATTCTAACAGCTCTTGTAGCTTATTTGATTCTCTACAAGAATTATTCCGATGTGTATTTCAAGTTTCTCCATATTTAGGGGTTTATTTCATATTTGGGGATTTTTTGTTATATTTTGGGGATAATTTATTATTGGAAGGAGCAAACATATGTAGAGTGGTTTCCATGTAATGTGTTTGTTTGTTCATGGTTTAATGGTGATATTTTTTGCAGGTGTGTGTTGACTGTTTGACGGCAGGATGGAACCATCTGCGAGGAAGAGAGCACGGATCGACTGTATCATCCACTGCTCTGATGATGACAGCGATGCTCTGGTGTCACCACAGGATTTGGACTCCTGGAACACATTGCTCAGGGCTGCAGAAATCAGGCAGCATGATCCAGTCCTGGAAGCAGCCAAGGGCCTTGAAGAAGGAGGAATACCACACATACATTATCACCGTAAATGTCGTAGTCTCTTTACAATGAAGAAGTCACTGGATTCTATCCTTGCCAAGGGTGTCAAGATAGAATCAGCAAGCGTCGACCCCAGGAGGAGGGCATCAAGGGATGCCCCTAGTACTAGCAGGGTGTATGCCAAAGTATGTATCTTCTGCGAGAAGTCAAGCAAGTACATAAAAACAACAAAGACAAGGGAGCCACTCATACAGTGTGTTGAGCTACGAGCAGATGAGAAGATTCGCAGAGCAGCAATAAGGAAACTCAACCAGAGAATCCTTGGTTTAGTTAGCAGAGACCTTGTTGCTGCAGAGGGTCACTACCACAAGTCGTGCTACAAACTCTTCACAAAAGATGATTTCCCAGCGGCCGCCAGGTCGGGTGCAGGTGAAAATCAGGAAGAAAGCGAGGAAGCACGCTACGAAGAGGTTGAGACAGAAGCCCTCGAGGAACTCTGCTTGTATATAAGGACCAAATTATTCCCCAACCCAGAGGTACTGCCTATGACAAACCTCACATCTAGGCTTGAGAGATCCATGATGTCCCGTGGTATTATCCAACTGAAACCAGCGACAAAGAAACATGTTCGCCGAAAGATTGAAACCGAGTTTGGAGAATCACTACGCTTTGTCCCAGATGAGAAAGGAAAGCTTCTAATCTATCCACGCAGCCTCTCAATGGACGACCTTGCCCGGCAAGCACACAAAATGGCAAAAGACCTGCAAGAAGCAAGAGCAGCTAACTCTGAAGATGTCTTAACCAAAGCAGGAATGCAGCTGAGGAATGAGATCAATAAACAAGATGTGAGTCAGCCATGGCCTCCCGATACAGATCAGAATGTCATTCCTGCAGCAGTCACTCAATTCCTGCACACCCTGCTGACAGGAGAGTGTGAGTGTGAAACTCCCTCTGAAAGAGCTCAACGTCTTGCCACTTCCTTTGGCAGTGACTTGGTCTTTGCTGTTACCAGTGGCAAGACAAAACCACCCAAGCACGTACTGCTGACCAATGCTGTAAAGTCTTTGACAGGAAACACAGAACTGATCCGAACTCTGAATCGTCTTGGTCACTGTGTGTCTTACTCAATGTTTGAGGAGATCGATACAGCCCTTTGTATCCAGAAGCTGGAATGCTCAAAGGATGACATTCCACTGCCAGCAAACATCTACCCTGGTGTGTTCACAACCCTGGCCTGGGATAACATTGACCGACTTGAAGAGACCCTAAGTGGAGCAGGTACTTCTCATAGAGTCAATGGCATTGCTGTCCAGTCCAAGGTTGCAGGCTCTGTGCCAGAGAAAGTCCTGCCAGAGATTACCAAGTCCAAGATAAGAAGCATCACTCAGACATCATCAATGCTGCCAATATACAATGTTGGGCGGCGGGCAGGGCCACCTAGGATTGAGACTGCGTATGTCGACACTACCAAGGAAGTTGCGAACCCAACAGACTGCGGTTGGATGACAGATGAGGACGGTAAGCTTGCCGTCAACTGGATGCGAGGCTCACCAGCACCAGATGCTGTTATGCAGCTACTGTCTTGCAAGTGTGTGCGGTCATGCGAACTCCCTAAGTGTACTTGCCTCAGCAATGGTCTAAAATGCACGGACATGTGCAGGTTACAGACATGTCAGAACAAGGCTATTGAAGAAGAGCCGGTGGCACAACAGTCAGATTCCGAGTCTGACGTAGATGATATTTAGGAGTAGTAATTTGCCATAATAGTATGTACAAGCCCATGGCATGCTTAGTGTGTATTTACAGGACTTGTATTAAATGTGACAATTACTATATGCATTTTGTTGACATTTAGGCATTCCTGTCCCCAAATTTGACATTTTAAAAAATTTCGGAATTTTCGGTAGGGTATGTCTATTCAAGAAGTGATAACGACCATTAAGCTACCAATGTGCAAGGGCTATCATATCAAAACATAAACTAGAGACATGTAGCAAGCTAAAAACACCTAAGAGAATTAGTCACCCCGGGTGGTACCGATATCCCAAAATTCGGGTCTTGGCTCATGGACTAACACGCACCACAGACATACACCTACTTTATATAATACAACAATATACACGCACCACAGACATACAACTACTTTATATAATACAATAATAAACACGCACCACAGCCATACACCTACTTTATACCAGCATACCCCAACCCCACCGTATATTGAACTACAAGCAGATCAACATATCCCAGCAACCTGTCCCATACACCAACATGACCCACACGGAGGATTGCGTCATTTTGTTATTGTCGGATCAGCTTATGGGACGGTCACTGTTACTGTAATTGGTCCACGTTGTTATTGGTGTTTTGTTTTAATTGTTGGGTCAGCTGAATAGACTCTCAATATCATATTAATTGTTGTCGTTGTTATTGCTGCAGTGAATGTTGTTGTTGCTGATCTGTAATTATGCTTCCTGTGTTTGGTATTATTACCCTATGTGTTTAGTTTTGTTGCATTGTACTCATTCGTTGCCTTGTGTTTTCAAATGGTTCAATTTGTATATTACTGTTCTGTCCATTGAAACGGTCTTCCGTGCAAAATAATAGGACAATACATTAACTCTCTCTCTCTCTCTCTCTCTCTCTCTCTCTCTCTCTCTCTCTCTCTCTCTCTCTCTCTCTCTCTCTCTCTCTCTCTCTCTCTCCCTCCCCCTTACCATGGGAGTTTAGGATGGATGCAAACGAAAATACCCTTTTTGTCATCCATGCTGGTTCAAATGACATCATGCGCACCAGATCCGAAGAGTTGATGGAGAAATATCGCAAGATGATCCAGCACTACAAAAACAAGTCAAGGAATATCATCATCTCAGGCATTCTGATCTTCTCTTCCTCACCGAAACTCAGGTGTCTGTAGCAACATCCAGCAGCCCCTTCTCTGTATCCTCCTACTTTCTCTATCCTAGTTTCAAAGCCAAAGGCGGATGTTGTGCATATGTGCACAACAAACTCACTTGCTCTCGTGTTCCCGATTTCGACTCCACTGAATTCTCAACTTTATGGCTCAAACTTTCCTGTCATTCTCTTACTAAATATTTCTGTGCTGTCTATCTTTCCCCTAACTCTACCAACTTTCCCAAATTATTTGACTATCTAAACTCTACAGTGGAACACATTCTATCCATTTCTCCTTTCTCAGAAATCTCCATCTTAGGAGATTTCAACGTTCACCACCGCCAATGGCTCTCCTCTCACAGTACTGATCCACCTGGTGAACAAGCCTACGTCTTCTCTATCATAAATGACCTAGAGCAGTTAGTTCAGCAACCCACCCGTATCCCGGATCGCATCGGAGATCGGCCCAACATTCTTGACTTGTTTCTAACTTCTAACCCTTCTTCTTATACTGTCGATCTTTTCTCTCCTTTGGGCTCCTCCGACCATAAACTTATCTCTGTCACCTGTCCTATCTCGCCAGTACGGCCACCCGATCCTCCTAGCCGGCGGTGCTTGTGGCACTTTGGTGCTGCCGACTGGGAGGCTCTCCGGCAGTACTTCTTTGATTTCCCATGGAATGATTTCTGCTTCCGTGGCCGGGGACCCTCGGAGAGTGCTGAACGCATTACCGAGGTAATCCTATCGGGCATGGAAGCATACATTCCATTCTCTTTCTCTCAGACTAATGCTAAAAAATCTTGGTTTACTCACACCTGTTCTACTGCTGTCCGCAATAAGGAGGAAGCATTCAAACGATACCGACGCCTTAAAACTCAAGACTCTCATTCTTCTTATGTTTCTGCCCGGAATCAAGCCAAATCTGTTCTTCGACTTGCCAAACACTCTTTCATCAATAATAAATGCACTGAATTATCCAACTCTAGCTCTTCCAAAGCTTTCTGGCATCTAGCCAAAAACCTCTCCAACAATTTCTCTTCCTCGTCTTTCCCTCCCCTTTCCCACTCTGATGGCACTACCATCACTTCTTCCTCTGACAAAGCTAAACTCTTCGCGCAAACTTTTGCTAGAAACTCCACCTTGGATGATTCCGGTGCTATTCCTCCCTCTCCGCCCTCCTCTCTCTTACTTATGCCTAATATCCTAATCTCTTCTAAAGATGTACTTTCTACCCTCTCTGGGCTTAACACTAATAAGGCATACGGTCCGGACGGTGTTCCTCCTGTTGTTCTCAAAAACTGTGCTTCCGTGCTGACTGCCTGCCTAAGCAAACTCTTTCGTCTCTGTCTATCCTCTAACGTCTTCCCTTCATGCTGGAAGTTTGCTCACATTCAACCTGTCCCAAAGAAGGGTGACCACTCTCAACCCTCCAACTATCGTTCAATTGCTCTCATCTCTTGTCTTTCTAAAGTTTTTGAAACTATTCTTGCTTCCAAATTTCTTAAGCATTTCTCTTCTCATAATCTGCTCTCAGATCGCCAGTATGGCTTCCTTAAGGGTCGCTCTACTGGTGATCTTCTTTCATATCTTACTAACTCTTGGTCATCCTCCTTTCGGGACTTCGGTGAGACTTTTTCTATTGCACTAGACATATCGAAAGCCTTCGATAGAGTCTGGCATAAATCTTTAATTTCTAAACTACCCTCCTTCGGTTTCTATCCCTCAATCTGTGCCTTTGTCTCTAATTTCTTTTCCGGCCGTTCCATACCCGCGGTTGTGGACGGCCATAGTTCACTTCCTCACCCTATAAACTCCGGTGTTCCTCAGGGCTCTGTCCTATCTCCTATTCTCTTTCTAATTTTTATAAATGATCTCCTTAACTGTACCTTAATTCCCATCCATTCATATGCTGACGACTCAACCTTACACTACTCCATTAGTTTTTCAGAACGCCCCAGCCAGCAATTCCTCAACGATAAACGTAATGAAGCCATAGAACTCTTAAATTCTGATCTAAATACTATTTCCAATTGGGGCAGAGAAAACCTTGTTAACTTTAATGCCTCCAAAACCCAATTTCTCCATCTATCTACCCGTCAGGATCTCCCAGCGGACTATCCCTTATTCTTCAACAATACAAAAATCAACCCTTCATCTTCTCTCAATATTCTTCGTGTCTCTTTTTCTTCTGCTCTCATTTGGAAGGACCATATTACCAGTCTTGCTAAGGCAGCCTCCCAGAAGCTGGGTGTGCTCAACCGCCTTAGGGGGTTCTTTTCCCCAGCACAGCTTCTTGCTCTGTACAGGGGCATAGTGCACCCTTGTATTGAGTATTGTTCACATGTGTGGGGAGGTTCCTCTCACACCGCTCTCCTAGACAAAGTTGAAATGAAGGCCTTTCGTATCATTAACTCCCGTCCACTCACCAACTCTCTGCAATCTCTCTCTCTCCGCCGCAATGTTGCATATCTCTCGCTATTCTATCGCTACTATAATAATCAATGTTCCTCAGAGCTATCCCAGTGCATACCACCTCCTTTACGTAGGGCACGTGGTACCCGTCTTGCAACTCAATCCCACCCCTACTCTGTGCAACTCTCCAACCCAAGAGTGAAACGTTACTCTCAAACTTTCTTCTACTCAACAGCTGAGCTCTGGAACTCTCTCCCAGAATCAGTCTTTCCCTCTTCCTATGACTTAAATTGCTTCAAACTCTGTGTGTCCAGGCATTTTGGCTCGAACGTCCCTTGATTTTGGCCCTGTCATTCTTTCAACTATGGGGGAGGCACTCGCTATAGGCAGTAATGCCTTTTGCCTCCCTCAATCACATAGAAAAAAAAAAAAAAAAAAAATCTCCCCAAGATCGACGCACCTGACAAATTCTACGACAAGGCCTTCAGCACAAATAGCCGACTAAAATATTTGTGTCTGAAGGAAGAAGTTGAATTCATCAACCTCTGGGATAATTTCTATAGCCAGCCTACTCTGTTCCGCAAGGATGGCACTCATCTAAACCCTGTGGGTTCAGCACGCATGGGTCGTCTCCTACACGAAGCAGTCCGCAGACATGGATAAAAAAACGCCATCCGAGAAGGAGCAGCAGTGACATAAATCATCCAATGCCAAGCAAAAAACAGAGGCAACCGAGGACCACCAGCGATAAGGACCGAAGACAGCGAGGACCGAGGACAGCCATGAACATACATGTAGATCCGACAAGAACCAAAAATATTATTAAAGAGTGTTCCGTGAGTTCTAAAATAACAAATTTAGAGGTTTTCTATGCAAACGCTCGTAGCATACGCAATACATTTTCAGATTTAGAGGAGCTAGTGTTTACAGAAAATTATGATGTGATTGGCATAACAGAATCTTGGCTCAATACAGAAGATAGAGACTTTTTAGCAGAGTATTCACTTCCCGGTTATGTAATTAAAATGTAAAACTTGCAAAATAAACAAACCAAAATTGGGACAAGGACAATTTAAAGTCAAATTAAATTATCAAAATCGCTGTGGAAACAACGCTTACTAAAATGAAAATTATTAAATAAAAGAACACAATCCACCACATAGGGTGTACATTACTACATGAGCAAGTTAATCTGTTTCCCAAGCAAACTAATCGCACATATAACAACGCACTATCGTCACGTTAAAGGAAGTAGTCAAGTTTGGGAAGTCTGGGACGTTCTGGCAAATTTTACTAAACTCTGCATGAATAAAGAAACTACACGTTAAATGTCAAAATATTATTTAAAATCAAATTTGCAACATGACACGACATTAACATGTGACGCTCCTGCATAGTAGCCACGTGCGGGCATGCGCGAGGGTCGGCTGCCCAGCCGTTTAGAAACCGGCTGGCGGCAGCCGGACGGCCGGCCTTTCCTTAGTATATATCCTACAACAATGTAACTAATGTCTGGGATATTCTTATGTTGTTTCACAGCTTGAAGCTGCCCTTATTCTAAACTAACGCATCTTAGTATATTTTATTCTCGATAGTTGATTGTTTCATTATTATATATAAGATGTAAGTCTAGTGAGAGTGGGAGGAGACGAGCGGGAGAGAGAGACCGGCTGGGGGACGTTGCTTCGCGCGAGCGCGGAGAGACTAGCTTGGGACGAGCCTGATTGTTGCCAATTGATCGCAACGTTAGGCTTAGTTTCAACTCACGCAAGGGGTAGAGGATTTTGACCCGGCAACGGTGTTGAGTGTTGCCAAGCATGGGATGTATTTCGCATGCCTAGGGTGAGGTCCAGACAGATTCAAGACTCAGAGCTCACCTCACTGTCGTACCCTTCGGACCCCCTTGATATATATCCCTCTCAACCCCACTTAGAAACTTTCTCTCTTACTTTGTATACCTTCTTTCCACTACTTCACCAGTCTATTTAATTACCCCATCCCCTTGATAGACCTTATATCTATTATTGTATTAACGACGAGCTCTCAGATAACTAGATAGGATTTTGGGCCTTATGCAGAGATATAATTGTTAATGAGACCTAGGAAGCTTTTTTGTTGTCTCATATTTGGTGGTTTCATGCTTGCTAGTGGGTTCTTGTGGCAGGTGAGCAGGGGCAGACCGGAGGGGAGGCTTTTTGCGATCCTTTAAGTAAAGTCTGCTGGTGCAAGTCCTGTGGACCTGCACGACTTTACTAGGATACCCATGGGAGTCTGGGGGCATTTTCTTGTCTGTGTGCCTGTGTGTCTAGTGTTGTGTTGTGTGAGGGCCCTTGCCTAGTCCACTCAGCACTGCGCTAGCACGTCTTGCCTTTGTTTTAGGGTCGCCAGGAGAGAGTCAGATACTTGGGATCTGAGTCTCTCAAGAGAGCACCCTTTCAATTAGAGTAATTTGGCGCACAGACTTGGGAACGTCCCTAGGCTAGAGCAGGTGGCTCAGCCCGGGTATCCGAAGCCTATATCCTTCCGGCTAGACCTCTGCCACCTGGCAGATTAACAGCTAGGGGTTTATTATTTCTGTATGCTTGTTATTGTGCCACAGTTTACCGTTTTTGTGAGCATTGTGAGTCAGGCTGTGGCTTAGAGACTCTGTCCGAGCAGGCTTGCCTGACTAAGAGTGAGAAACACACCTGTATGTGGCTATGTTGCGAGTTGCTGCCTTTATTTAATTATACCTATGCCATTATACACTGTATGGCCTATCACTAGTATTTATTCCTGCTTATGAGTTAAGAGTTCTCTAAATCCGTAACTTACTTTCTTTGCTAAGCATCAGATCCTACAGTAGCCGCATGCAGTTTAGAAACCTGCATCTTGTCTACCTGTACGATGTTTTGAGGACTGTTTGCTTTCACCTTCTTTCACGCAGGGGTGATTAGTTGTATTAATTAACGTAACGTTAAATGTACTTTCTTCTAGTTTGTT
The DNA here is from genome assembly GCA_032716605.1 of Paralithodes platypus. NCBI lineage: Eukaryota > Metazoa > Arthropoda > Malacostraca > Decapoda > Lithodidae > Paralithodes > Paralithodes platypus. The sequence goes on along the minus strand of CM064489.1, from coordinate 39,693,624 downwards.
ATTAAATAGTTTCTGCAATTTAATTCCGTTATCTATCTTTTCCTTGAAGCTTTAAGTCAACTTAATTGTGTGATCTTTTATATAGCCTGCTTGATTATCAGCAGTCTATAGTGCGTGCACCCTGTAACCGAGTCATAGGATACCTTGTTGTCCAGGCAGGACTCTTGACGGTTTAGGGTGGTTTGTTGCCTGGGTTTATAGATAAGGGTGGGATCTAGCGTTTTCCGTTGTTGCTTGTTGCCGCATACCTAGTCCAATAGAAAGAGCCCAGTGTTTATATATCCCAGGACGTAACAAAAAATAGTACAAAATACAAATATTGATAAGATATCTAAGATATCTATACTATTACAAAATAATATATATAATACAGTACAGCACTCACTAACGATAGTGCTATCGGGTAGGTACCTGTAAGCATAGCATGCCTCAAGTGACCCCTATCAATAACTACCCTACAAATAACCTACATTTATAGCACAAATAAACTAATGAAATCGCAAAAGTAAGCAATTGATACTATCGACAATGAATACACATAATATAAAGACAAATAATTGCAAAATATGAAGTAACAACAGATTTAAACAAAGAGTACTCTTTTAACAAGACTAATAAATTTAAAAAATCATCAATATTAATATTAATAATAGATATAGAAAAAGAAAAAGATAAACAATAAATACAGACAAAAAACAATAAATACAGACAAAAAGTAAGCAGAGGTTATACAAGAAACTTCAAGTTAAAAATGCTTGATTACAATTATTGATGTCAAATTTTAGAATACAGTCACAATAATTGACCCTAAAAAGATTAAATTTATGGAACAATTTACTTGCCTCAAAACCTCTGTCCACTAAGAGTCTGTATAGTAACCTAGCTCTAGCCCAAAAGTCATCTACTTTAGTGCAGATTTTACAAAATCTTATTAACTGGGAATAAAAACAATTATAGGTTATTTTACTATCGATATTACTACTAGTGAAAGGAAAGTTTATTACGTTAAAATTAAAATCATCAACTTTGTGATATACTTTAAGTATGCACTGTTCATTAACAATCTCTATATTTATATCAAGAAAATTTTCAACTTTATAATTTACGTTACATTGTGTGAGGGGAATAGAATTAGGGTAAATAAGTTTAGCAACTTGATTAAAATTTAACAAACTGCAAACGAGAATATCATCAATATATCTACTATTATTGCTTAACAATTTAGCAAGTACTATTTTGTCTGGGATTTTCTTTTTCTTGCTACTGTCAACTAAGTCTTTTATATATTTAAATTCTAAAGCAAGCAAGAATAAGTCTGCAATTAAAGGGCTAGCATTTCCACCCATAGGAATTCCTAATATTTGTTTGAAAATGTAAGGCCCGAATCTAACATAAGTATTGAAAAGGAGGAATTTAAGGGCATCTTTAAGTTTAGTTCTATCAAAATATACAGAACTAGTGGGAGTAGAGCTAAGTGATGCATTATTAAAATATGTATAAACATTTATGAAATAATTACCATTCCCAACGAACCTGTCAAAGTGCAAATCTATAATAAAGCAAAGCTCTGAATATACTAAATCTAAAGGCAAATTGGTATACAAAGTTGAAAAGTCGAAGCTATGTACCGAGGTAACTTTCGGCATGGTATTTATTTTATCAATAACTTCTAACGAATTGTCAACACTCCAATAATAGTTAATGCCAGTTCTTCTCATGATGGTATTACAATATCTTTTATGAGTACTTTTAATGTATTTTAAGCAATTTACGACTTGTTCTGATAGAGTTTTAGTGGTAGCAAATTTTGCTCCGTCAATAAAGCGATATTTTATAAGGTCTTTTATGAAATTTAGGTAACGTGTATAATTTTGCAATGCACTTGTTTTTATCAGAAAGTTTAATATCAAATCTTATATTTTTCTTGGTATGTTCATCGATTAAGTTATCAATATTCAGATTATTTTGAATTTCATAAACAGAATTACCGCAAATATTTTTACGTAATATGTTACCTTTAATGCCTAATTCTTTGTTCATATTTTCAAGATAAAATTTCTTACATGTGAAGCTATATTTATTGCAGGCTTTATCTACTGTAGTGATTACAAAATGTGTATGTAAATTTATTAAATCAGCTTTAAGCTTATTATAATTATAGTCTATAAAATCTGAAAGATTAAATTCATTTTTAAGCGAGAACATTTTATTTCTAATTAACTTAATTAATAATTTAGACCATGCTTCTAGTTCTCTCGCATCGCAGCACACAATTTTTAACAATTTATCTTTTAATTTATTGACTGAAAAAACAATATCTTTTAAAATTATGTCCCATGTTACTTTATTACTCACTATTCTAAATTTAAACCCTTTACGACATAGCTCCGCTAATTTGTTGTTTGCAAAATGTTTAACTAGTTCTACATCACCTGTTAATATGTGACATATCGGACTATAAATGAACTTTGCTAGTGCATCACGTCTGCTAGCTGGCATATCCATGACTCTTTCACACACGCATTTATTATTATTGAAAATATCATTATCTGAAAGATTTCCTAAAACTTTATTATAATTACAAATAATAGACCCAACAGGTCGTTCATAATATTATGAATACGCTATTAATGGTTTGAAATCTTTACAACCATCTGGTAACATGGACTTAAGTTTCTTTGAATTAATAAGACTGCTAACATTAATTTAGTCTAAAATTTTAGAGCAATAATTTAAAGTGGACATGACTTTATCTTTATACGGTTATCTTTGGATTTCTTAGAATTAGCTCCAATATATCCCATAAAAGCAAAGACTATATTCTTTAATTTATTTGTTAAATTATGTTTATTGTTTAGAATATTTTCTATAAAAGGAGCAAAACTTTTCTTTTGTAGGCCTTTCAATGAATCTTTTAATTTATTAATTCCGAAATTTCGATGTAATGAATATAAATTATTAACAATAATTTTAATATCAGACCTGTTTTTCTTTTTATTAAATGTATTTAGTCTTCTATTACCTTGTCTAGCAGGTCTTCTGTTTAAAACAGGGAAGTTAAAATATGGGTCATTAAAATAGTTTTTTAATAAATCTTTATACAAAATGTTGCCTACATTTGTTATTTGATTGTTAAGTCCAAATGGATAGATGGTCATTAATTTTCCAATCCAATAATTTTATCTATCTAAAACATTTTGATTACTTTGAACAATATCTATAATTTTGTATTTACAATCAAATTTAGTACAATCTGTGTTAAAATGCTTATATAGAAGAATGTTTGAGAAAAGCCGAATAAATCGAAATGGAGGTGGCGTTTTACTTTATATCAAAGAAAGTCTTAACCCTACCCTCTTGTCAAAACCTCAAATTGTGAATGTCGACACATCTTTTGTGCTAATAAAGAATAATAAAGGTACAAAAATAATACTTGCGTTAATATACAGACCTCCAGCTCAATCAGTGCAAACTGACCGAGAAATTTACGAACAAATTGCATATGTAAGTAACTCACAAGATACCGTAATTTTTGGCGACTTTAATTTACATGTGACCAAGTGGGGCAAGTGGGGCGATACTCTTACTTCACACTCCGGACATGACTTGTATATGAACGTGCAAGAGAGTTCGCTTTATCAATTTGTTCGAACACCGACCTGTGGTAATAAGAGTTCTTGACATTGTACTTGCAACAAAAGAAGAATTAATAGAGAATTTGAATGTTGGTGATGAATTCAGTATCAGCGACCATCGTCCGATAACTTTCACTTTAAACTTTACTTGTAACGAACCAAATAGTAGCATCGAAAAAGTCCGTAATTTCAAGAAAGCAAACTTTCATAAACTTAGAGCTATGTTTAATGAAACTGACTGGAGCTTTTTAATTAACAATAACGACATAAATACATCTTGGAAGTTATTCGAAACCACTTACCTAAAAGCAGTGCAAGACTGCATACCATCGAAAATACGGCATCCAGGCCATAATAATAAGCCCAAATGGTGGAATAAAGATATTTCAAACTGCCTGCTTGCTAAAAAAATTGCTAATGATAAATTAAAATCCTCACAAAATGACGAAGAACGGGTGAAATTTGTAGAGCTACAATGCAAAGCCAAAAAGTTAATTAAGCAAAGTAAAAAGACCCTAGAGTTACATATTGCGAATCAAAGTAAAACAAACCCGAAAGAATTCTATAGTTATATCAGAAAGAAAAAAGTAGTTACTTCAACTGTGGACCGTTAGTCGATGAAAATGGAGAATACACCAAAGACGAAGTACAAATGAGTAATGCCCTCAATACCTTCTTTGCATCAGTTTTTACAACAGAAGACCTCAGTGATATCCCTACACCATCGCCAATTCAGATTGATAATTCAGATGTTCTAAGCAATATCACCGTTACAGAGAGAGAAGTATTGAATTGTTTAGATAAACTCAAGGTAAATAAAACGCCTGGACCTGATACAATCTCGCCTAGAGTTCTAAAGGAAGCTAAGGATGAGCTCTCCAAACCACTGACATTACTATTCAATAAATCCTTGCAGTCTGGAACTATGCCTGATCAGTGGAAGATAGCAACGTAACACCGATATTAAAAAAAGGCAGCAAATCCCTACCCAGTAACTATCGTCCAATTAGCTTAACCTCAGTTGTATGTAAAATGCTAGAAACGGTCATAAAAGACAGACTCGTAAATCACTTAGAGGAAAATAACATACTTAAAGATACTCAACACGGCTTTCGTAAAAAACGTTCCTGTTTAACAAACCTTTTAGACTTCTTCCACGATATCCTCAACCTCTACGATGAGAGTAAAGCTGTAGATATTATATAACTTGATCTTCAAAAGGCCTTTGACAAAGTTCCCCACAAACATTTACTGCTAAAACTAAAAGCGCATGGAATACAAGACGGTGTATTGAAATGGATAGAAAATTGGCTCAGCGACAGAAAGCAAAGAGTAGTCATAAACGGTAAGGCATCTAAATGGACCAATGTAAGTAGCGGGGTACCCCAGGGATCGGTACTAGGACCAATTCTCTTTCTAATTTACATCAACGACATAGATGAGGGTCTCACCTGTACAACCTCAAAATTTGCTGACGATACAAAAATTGCAAATAGCGTACTCTCAAAAGAACAAGTTGACAATATGTAACACAATCTAGATAAATTGTCACATTGGGCCCAAATTTGGCAAATGAGTTTCAATGCTGATAAATGTAAAGTACTACATATCAGATACCTAAATGAGAAAGCAAACTATTCGATGAATGGCACTCAGCTTAAAAATGTAAACAGAAAAACCGATCCGGGAGTAACAATATCGAGTAAAATAAAACCGAGTCAACAATGTTCAGAAGTTGTTAAGAAGGCAAACAAAATAATTGGCTTGATAGGCAGGTCATTTGAGCATAAATCCAAAGACGTTATCCTAACCCTTTACAATTCCTTAGTCCGCCCTCTTCTGGAATACTGCGTTCAATGCTGGTGCCCTTATTACCAAAAAGACATACACAAGCTAGAACGAGTTCAACGTAGAGTTACCAAAATGATACCTAGCCTAAAGAACAAACCATACGAAGAGCGTCTTAGAGAATTAAATCTATTTCCTTTAACCCAGCGCAGATTAAGAGGTGACTTAATTTAAGTGTTCAAAATCATCAAAGGCATCGACAATATAAACTGTAGTAAGTACTTCACTATCGACCAATCTAATTACACACGGGGAAACGGTTGCAAAATTATTGGTAAATCTTTTAACTCACACGAATCTAAAAATGTCTTCTTCAATCGAGTTGTCAACTTGTGGAATGGGCTTCCCCGAGACGTTATAGACTGCAGCACCGTTGATTCATTTAAACTCCGCCTAGACAAATATCTCGCATCAAACCCGCGACTGACTGCGTTTGTAAATGAATAACTTTATTTTATCCTCCCCTCAGTTACTAACCCATAATTGTCCCCTACTAACTTCCTAGTCCTGCCACGGACATTAGTTCCAGGGCAGTAGTTCCCTTTCCAATGTTCCCTTACCCACTCTAAACCACTGTTTGGACACTTGATCCTCAGTGTTTTGGAGGACAAGCAGCCTAGAAGGGTCACTAGATCTGTTGTTGCTTGATTTCCTTTGTACTCCTTTGTACTCCTTTGTACTAAGGGAGGTGCTTGACAGTAATTCAATTGAGACGTTCAAAAAAGAACTGGCGATCATATGATGAAGATTGGATAAATATGAATTAATTAGGGGCTACATGAGTATTAGTCTACATACGTGGCTTCTTTTGAGCTTGCGTGTTTACATGTTGTATGCGTGTGAATGAGATTTGAAATTGACCTTGTGTTACCCGCGTAATATGTAAGACTAATGACGTGTGTGTGTGTGTGTGTGTGTGTGTGAGAGAGAGAGAGAGAGAGAGAGAGAGAGAGAGAGAGAGAGAAAGAGAGAGGGAGCGATTATTATTATTATTATTATATGAGATGCCGAAGTCTCCAACCAGGGTGCAGAAACACCATCAAGATCAATCCACACAAAACACCCGGAGGCACTGGAGAGAGACTACGGCAACTTAGGAAAAAACAAAAACATATACTGTATACTGTACTGTACATATACACATATTAAACACATATACTGTACACTGTACTGTACTGTACATATACACATATTAAACACAGATAACATATACTGCACACTGTACTGTACTGTACATATACACATATACTGCTGCACACTGTACTGTACATATACACATATACTGCACACTGTACTGTACATATACACATATACTGCACACTGTACTGTACATATACACATATACTGCACACTGTACTGTACATATACACATATACTGCACACTGTACTGTACATATACACATATACTGCACACTGTACTGTACATATACACATATACTGCACACTGTACTGTACATATACACATATACTGCACACTGTACTTTACATATACACATATACTGCACACTGTACTGTACATATACACATATACTGCACACTGTACTGTACATATACACATATACTGCACACTGTACTGTACATATACACATATACTGCACACTGTACTGTACATATACACATATACTGCACACTGTACTGTACATATACACATATACTGCACACTGTACTGTACATATACACATATACTGCTGCACACTGTACTGTATATATACACATATACTGCACACTGTACTGTACATATACACATATACTGCTGCACACTGTACTGTACATATACACATATACTGCACACTGTACTGTACATATACACATATACTGCTGCACACTGTACTGTACATATACACATATACTGCACACTGTACTGTACATATACACATATACTGCTGCACACTGTACTGTACATATACACATATACTGCACACTGTACTGTACATATACACATATACTGCTGCACACTGTACTGCACATATACACATATACTGCACACTGTACTGTACATATACACATATACTGCTGCACACTGTACTGTACATATACACATATACTGCACACTGTACTGTACATATACACATATACTACTGCTGCACACTGTACTGTACTGTACATATACACATATACTGCACACTGTACTGTACTGTACATATACACATATACTGCTGCACACTGTACTGTACATATACACATATACTGCACACTGTACTGTACATATACACATATACTGCTGCACACTGTACTGTACATATACACATATACTGCACACTGTACTGTACATATACACATATACTGCTGCACACTGTACTGTACATATACACATATACTGCACACTGTACTGTACATATACACATATACTGCTGCACACTGTACTGTACATATACACATATACTGCACACTGTACTGTACATATACACATATTAAACACAGATAACATATTATGCAGTGGAGGATATCAAGTATAAATATAATACAATAAAATAGAATAAAATAAGTTTAAAAATTAGAATTAATGCTGCAAAAAAGCATTAACTCTAGACTTAAAAATGGAGATATTAGCTGAATTGACTAGGTCATTTGGCAACTTATTCCACAAGTCAACCATGGCCGGCACAAAACACCGTGAAAACTGTGTAGTAGAAAAATTAACACGGCTCATGGCAAGATCATTAAGATTGCTTGTGAATCTAGTTGCACGAGCCCGGACATAGGGCCCAGGCAGAACCCCATGTAAGGGATGCTGAGGGTTGTTAAAAACTTTAAATAAAAGACTAAGGGCACCAACTTTACGTCGATGACACAGATCAAGAGACAAATGAGGTAGAATAAAACTGATGGAATTTAGCGACTTGTCAAGCAATTTGAGACGTTGAGACGTTGAGAGAGAGAGTATTATATCGCTATGCTCTTCAAACCTTTACAATACACCATCCAGGCTATTAATAGACGTTGAGAGAGAGAGTATTATATCGCTATGCTCTTCAAACCTTTACAATACACCATCCAGGCTATTAATAGACGTTGAGAGAGAGAGTATTATATCGCTATGCTCTTCAAACCTTTACAATACACCATCCAGGCTATTAATAGATCCTTTGAGTGGAACTGTTTAGACTAGAGTATACTGTACAGTGATTATCTTCTGTCCGTCCTTTGCAACTCCTGTGTTCGGTAGCTGTCTTTTGAAATGCTGTGTACTCCCACACAAACACACACACACACACACATACGCACGCAAACACAAATAATCACACTCACACTCACACTCACACTCTCTCTCTCTCTCTCTCTCTCTCTCTCTTGGTAAAGAACTAATAAGATTCGATTCTGTTCGGTATAGCTTTGTTAACTTATGACCACAACTTTTGTCCCAAAGTGTACTATCAAGGAGCAAAGTTCATTACTCCAACCAGCAACTGAGTGAATCCGAATTCCCTGGGGGTCGAAAATCGAAGCATTCATTGGGTGTAAATGGCACTTCTTTCAGATACTTCGTTTGTCGACCCCCAGGTGTTTCGGATGCACTCAGTGGTAGGTTGGGGGAACAAACTGGTGTCGTCGATAGTACAGTCGTCAGGATTAATTCGTTTCGTTTCGTTTCCCTGGACTCAGGCGTTAGTACCACTGCACGGTGGAGAGGTATCCCCTCCACCTCCTCTCCTTGTTGTTACCATAACCCCACCGAAACCCTCCCATTTTCTCTCCAACCTCAGAACTACACCCACCCACCCTTCTCTCGCTCTCACCAAGTTAAGGGCTGCTTCAGGACCTCACCATTTGCATGTATTCCGAACACCTAATGAAGGATGCAATGTATCATAGGCAGAGTCAAGTAGTAGCTTTACTAAATTTGAAAGAATGAAAGAAAGAGGGAGAGGGAGAGAGAGAGAGACAGCGGGGGGAGGGGGGGGGGGATTCATATCGATATATTTACCATTGACCCTTGAAAGGTTCATACCGATGTACTGACATACCCAAACAACGATACAAAACAAAGATACTCCTTCGCACCCTCTATCAAAACTCAAAGACTGTATACTCCACTGCTACAGAAACAGATTCGAAACCAACAAGCACAACATCGCCACTGTACTCAGGGACATAACAATACTCAGAAGACACATTATAAACAGCCTAAATACAGATCACAACAAACACTGGGACAATCTAATTCACGAAGCCGAGACTCGCAGATCACACAACCCCAGTGAATTCTGGCAAAAATTCTCCCGCCTCAGAGGCACAGAACAAACAAAATTCGAAGCCCTACAAATAAACGGCAGGAGAATCACAGACCCCGCACAAGTAACACAAATTATAAAACAGCACTGGGAAACTATATTACACCCACAACCCCCAGCTCAACACCCAACCATCCTAAACCACATAAACCGCATAACTAACGAAACACTCAGACTTCAACCACACACCTCCCCCCTCCCGACAATAAACACAAACAATCTCAACCACGACAACATCCTCACAACACCAATCACCACCGAAGAAGTAAAACAAACAATCAAAAACACCAAAAGACGTGCATCAGGAGACAGCAAAATCGGACACCTCATACTCAAACACCTACCACCACAGACAATCGCAGCAATCACATGCATCTTCAATGCACAACTAGCAACAGGATACTTACTCCAAAAATGTAAAACAGCAACAGCCATACTTATACCGAAGCCAGGAAGAGATCATACCGACCCCCAAAACTACAGACCCATCAGCCTACATGAGACACTAGGGAAAGTATTCGAAAGAATATACAACCGCAGACTCCGACTACACCTAGATGAACATGAACTCCTCTCACACAAACAGTTTGGCTTCAGAGCAAGACACTCAACTCAAGACGCACTCAATATAATCACAAACTACATACACACCAACAAGCTTGCCAGCTACAAAACAGCTCTAATCACTAAAGATGCACAAAAAGCATACGACACTGTATGGCGCGATGGCTTAAAATACAAAATATGCAACAATTTCAACCTCCCATCACTATCACAATGCCTACTATGCAGCTTCCTCACAGACAGAAAAATGTGGATTAAGTTCAGCAACCACTTCTCAGACTATATCCAACTACAAGCAGGTGTACCTCAGGGCTCCGTCCTATCTCCAACCCTATACATCCTATACACTAACGATTTACCAAACCCATACCACAACGACTCTCTCACCATACAATATGCTGACGATTTAACACACTTAGTGCGGGACTATAACTCACTCGACAGACTCACAGACAAAGCTAACACAGAAACACAACGAGTAACCACCTGGGAACTAAAGTGGTGTATCACCACCAATCCCACCAAATCACAGGTAACCTACTTTGGGACCAAGAGAGCACAACCAAGACACATCATCCTAAACCACTATAACCTAAACCGTACACCAATACCTATCAAACAAGGTAACAAAGTCCTAGGAATCAATTTCGACAAAACTCTCACAATGGCATAACCGCAAAAAAGGCCCAAGCAGCAAAGGCACTGAGCTCTCTGTACCGATTTAAATCCGCCTCAACAAAAACAACAACATACCTATACAAAGCTCTAATCAGACCATTACTAACGTATGCACCAAACACACTCCAATTAGCAGCACAAACTAACACGAAAAATCTACAAGTCGTACAGAACAAAGCCTTAAGAGTCATACAAAACACACACTGGACAGAATTCACAAGAAACGAAACACTACACATCAGAAGCAACATAACCCCTCTAAACATCTGCTGGAGACAACTCGGAGACGAACAGATTAACAATATGAATGAGTCAATGCCCCATTGGCAACAATTCTTTGACAACACACTTCCACGTAAGCTAAGAAACCATAATCCTTCCACTTTCAACAGACCCCAAAACCCTTACCCTCCTCCTACATACTAAACAATGCTCAACAAACTACTCTCTACCACAAAAAAACTTCTACTATACCTTAAGACCTTTACAGCTTCTCTAAGACTAAAAAACATCAACCCTTTCTCTCTGACTTAAAAATATCTCACCATTACTTATCCCTAAATCTAAAGTTATTTCCTTTTCTCTACCACTAATAAATTACTCCCTATATCAAACTCTCTCTACTACAATCAACCTCCTACTATTCCTCCTAGATCACTTAAAACTTCTCTAAAAAACTAAAAATCTCACAACTCTTTCCCTCCGACTAAGAAAGCCCTTCACCACTACTTATCCCTAACACTAAAATTTGTTTTCTCTTTTTCTACCAGTAAAAACACCTTCATTCTTCAAAACTTTCTCTACTACAATCATTCTCCTACTATACTTTCTAGGTTGTGTGTTCTAAACCCCATAGCCGTGTAGCGGCGTCCCTGGCGATTGAGGGGGAGGGCCCCGTCTCGTGGCGGCACCACGTCTCATGGGTTCACCACGCAGCCTCACGGGTCTCACACGACGAAAACAAATCAACAACCATGAGGCTCACAACCCCCCCGAACAGACAATATCGGATATGGCAGATGATACCCATGCAAGCAAGGAGCCTCCCCCAATGCGCCCCTGTCGACCTTGCCCGGACCGGTCTCTTTAGCAGCTAAATCAGTAAAACCCTCAGGCAGTTCCAGTGAAGCCTGGACACCTTTTTCCACCACTAACATTATTTTCATCCAACTACTCTTGCCCTATCCCCACTTCCATCTAACCCCCTTTCACTACTATTGTTGACTGATTGTTGCAGACAGCAGTAGAACAAGCGTGAATAAACCAAAATGTTATTGCATTACAGTGAGAGAAAGAAAATGGAATGTATGCTTATTTGCCCAAGATTATCACCTTGGTAATGCCCTCAGCATACTCCGAGGGTCCCCGGCCACGAAAGCAATACTCATACCATGAGAAATCAAGGAAGTACTGCAGTATAAGCTAACTAACACCCCACCAGAGATGTACATATAACAACCTACCCTGTATGCTGAATCCCTAGATATAAAAACCCACCATTCCATAGTACCCCCAACACTGACACACAACAACTAATCTCTCCAGTGCAGCCCAGCTGGCGGTGCTTGTGGCACTCTGGCACTCCCGATTGGGAGGCTCTTCAGCAGTACTTCTTTGATTTCCCTTCGAATGAGTTTTGCTTCCATGGCCTCCCTGGGGACTCTCGGAGTGTGCCAAACACATTACCGAGGTGATAATTTTGGTGGCATGGAGGCATACATTCCATTTTCTTTCCCTTAGTCAAATGCAAATATTTGTTGGTCCACTCACACTTGTTTTACTGCTGTTGGCAATGAGAAGGAAGCATACACAAGATACTGACGCTTTTAAACTCACTATCTATCTATCTATATGCTCAGGCCCAATCCCCACTTTTCCCATGTTTTATTTTTATTTAATATTTTCTATTATTGTGTTATTATTATATTTTTTTTCTTGGGGGTGGCCGACTCAAGACAGAGCAAGAACAGGGAAAACACAAAACAACATAAAACAACGAACACACACAGATAAAACCTAAACTCACACACATCTAGGTCACCCAGGAGAAGACCCAGAGACCAGGGTCACCAAGATCGCTCTAGCACTCCCCCGGCCCCCGACCACCCGGAGAGATTCCAATCTCGGCAGGCAGACATGTAGCGGAGCCGAAGCCACAAGCCCGGCCACTACACTTCCAGGCACACCTTTCATATTAATCGTCTCCCCGGGCCAGGCGCCTGATGGACTATTATCTAGTCCAACTTGCGCCCGACCCCTTCCCCCAAATGACCACGTGTTCACTCAACTATTCACAAGCATTCTCCATTCATTCCTGTTTATTACCACTTCCTTTGCCTGATCTATAGTCATTCCTCCATCATCCAAAGCTTGTCTTACACAGTCTCTCCATCTCAATGGGGGGTCTTCCTGCCGTTTTATCTCCCCTTGTATCTGATTCATATATTATCTTTGTAAGCCTTTCTTTCATCTCCCATTCGTGCAACATGACCATACCAGCTCAGCACCCTTCTGTCCACTCTGGCTGACAAATGTTCCTGCTGCCCCACTCTCCTACGTATCTCTTCATTCCTCAATCAGTCTCTACGAGTAACTCCACACATACTCCTCAAGCAGCTCATCTGCATCACATCCAGATTTCTTCTCTCCTTTTTCATCAGAGCCCATGTCTCAGCCCCATACATCATTGTTGGCAAAACAATTCCTTGATACATAGCACTTTTTACTTTCATTCCGAGATTTAAACTCACGAAACTCAAAATCTTAATGTTTCTGACCGAAATCATGCCAAATCTGTTCTTCCACTTGCCAAACCTTTTTCATCAATAATAATTGTACAAACTTTCTAATTCTAGCTCTCTCCAAGCTTTCTGGCATCTAGCCATAAATCTCTCCAACAATTTTACTTCACTGTTTTTTCCCTTCTCTTTTCCACTCTGACGACACCATCATCATGTAATCCTCTGACAAAGCAGAACTCTTCTGTAACAAATCACTTATCTCCAAACTACCCTCCTTCGGTTTTTATCCCACTTTCTCCACCTTTATGTCATAATTATTTCCTCTCTGGTAGTTCCATAGGTGTGGCTACAGATGGCCAAAAGTCCCTTCTTTAACCTATCAAGTCAGGTGTTCCTCAGGACTGTCCTATCTTTAGTTATTTTTTTAATATTTATTAATGTTCATTTCAATTGTACCTCTACTTCTATCCACTCATATGCTGATGAATCAACCTTACACTATTCAACTAGTTTTCTACAACATCCCACCATGCAATCACTTCAAAACTCATGTGATGAGGCCATAGCACGCTTGTCTACTGATCTATTAACTATTGCCGATTGGGTCAGATAATAGCTTGTTACTTTAAATGCTTCCAAAACAGAACTTCTCCATCTATCTACACATTACACTCTTGCACACAACTATCCCTTATGCTTCAGCAACACACAAATCAACTCTTCATCTTCTCTCAATATTCTTCTGATCTTTCTTGGAAAGACTATCATCAATCAGCTTCCCAGAAGTTGTGGGGGCTCCGATTCCCGCCCCCCCCCCCCCCCCCCCCCCCCCCCCCACACACACACACACACACCTTCTTGCTCTGTCTAGTGGCACAGTGTGCCCATGTGTCGGGTACTATTCGTAGGTGTGGGGATGTTCCACTCATACCACACTTCTCGAAAGGGTACCGTACATGCAGTCAAAAGCATTTTGTCTCACCAACTCACCTCCTCTTACTAACTCCCTACAATTTATCATTACATACAGCAATGTTGCATCTCTCTCACTCTATCACTATTACAATAATCAGTGTTCTTCAGAGCTCTTTCAGTGTATACCTTCTCCCCTACAGAGAGTGGGTGGCAACTACCTTTCAACACATTCCCACACCTATTCTGTTCAAATCTCTAATCGAAGCCTTATATCAACTCAACAAGTGAACTCTGGAACTCTCTCAATCAATCTATGTTTCCCTCATCCTATGACATAAACTGCTTCAAACTCTGTGTGTCCAGACACTTTGACTGCAACGTACCTTGAGTTTTTTTGTTTTTTTGAAAAAGACCTCCGTCTACATATTGTGAAAAACCTGTTATCCTCCGGCAAATTGTGGGGTTCAGTGAGTGAAGGGGGGGACAGTGAATGAAGGAGGATACATGTTTTTCATAATACGTGTTGCTAGCCCCAAACGCGCGAGCAACTGTGGCTTTCAACCATCCGACACATTCCCCTTTTATTTATGTGCATCACACATGTTAAATACAAATAAAGTTTATGTTTTGTTTTACCCTACTGTGGAAAGACTACGGATACACCACTCCTGCCCGGGCCTCACACAGTGGCATGACCCAGTCCAGTCGAACTGAGCTCATGATGCCAGTGGTATTGCCCCGGAGGATAGCCATCCCTAGTCTTTGCTTGAACCAGAGGGTTTCCCGGGGTTCTCCTGAAACTTCTCTGATTTTACGGCCTATTTCATTCACCATCTTAAGGGTGGTAGGCTCGAAGACTCCTGAAGTTTCGAATGCCAGGGGCTCGAACTGATGATTTCTGGCAATGGCTTGATATTTTTCTCACTTTTTATTTTCTGCTATCCGGGCGGCTTCACCTGCTTCGTCGGCGTTTCTGGCGATGTTGGTTGTGGAGAAAGTGTCAACACATGTGGCATCCCACACGAGGCACCGGCCATTCTTGTAAGGGAAAGTGGTCATCCCATCTGGCCGTTTGCCATCTTTTCGGTGAAGTCCATGTGGTTCGAGGATTGATGCACGGTTAGCACTCTGCAGGGCCCGTTTTATGACATAATTTAGTGCAGAGTGTCTTGGCAGGTGGCCTGCGTTGTAATTACATGACAAGGCATGGTGACCTTGAGCATCCATCCCCCCACCACACTTACAAGTGTGTGGGTGACAAACTGCCGCACCCACTCTGAGTGCGATGGCAACCCGGAGCGCTTCAGCATCCAAGTGAGTTCCAAGAGGTGGGATGGGGATGGCGTGTAACCAGAGCTGGGCACCACAAACAAAAAGTCAAGTCAGCAAACACAAATCAGCAAACCCAGAACATAACTTCAGCAAACACATATGTGCAAACCTTGTGAAATTTCTAGTCCTCAAATGCAAATATGCAAACGCAAACCGTTTTGTATTAATTTTAAATTTAAACTACAGAATCAAGGGTAAATCAATAAATTCAATCTCTAATGTCAATAAATATATATATTTACTTAAATATAATGTTGCCCAGCTTCCATGGACCTGAAGGATATACATACAGGCTTTTAAAGCTTGGGAATTGCTGTAAATTGCCAAAACATTCCAGAACATCACCCGCAGTGAAAGGGTTAATATATATAGCATAGGCCACTTAGTTTGTCCACATGGGCAGTAAAACGTTGGGGCAACTTGTTTATGGGGAGAGTGCTTCAGTAATAATCAGTATTCGCAATTCCGCACCATTCAGGAGGTACGCCGGATCACAGAGGTGCAAGGAGGCGATTTATTTGTGGTCCCCCCTTTGGGAATGGCAATAGGCTATATATGCCTAGATAGGTCTACTTTAGATAGATTAAGTAATTTAATAAAAAGTAGCCTAGGCCTATTAATTTTAATGCTCAGAATAAAGGCCTAGCTTCAGATCAAAATTTAATAAAATTTTATTGTAGGCTAAATTTAGTCTAGGCCTATATGATACTTTCAAAATTAACACTTTCTACTTGACACTAATACAATTAGTGTGATTATAGGCCTACGCCTATACATAGAAGTTAGAACATGCAATATTTAGCCTAGGCCTACATGCTTTGAGGCATTTTGATGGAATTAGTGACTGATTATACCATAGGCCTAGGCTATATATTAAAGTTAGAACATGCAATATTTAGCCTACATGCTTTGAGGCATTTTGATGGAATTAGTGATTATAGCCTAGACCTAGGCTATATATATATAAGTTAGAACATGCAATATTTAGCCTACATGCTTTGAGGCATTTTGATGGAATTAGTGACTGATTATAGCCTAGACCTAGGCCTAGGCTATATATTAAAGTTAGAACATGCAATATTTAGCCTACATGCTTTGAGGCATTTTGATGGAATTAGTGATTATAGCCTAGACCTAGGCTATATATAATTATAGAAGTTAGAACATGCAATATTTAGCCTACATGCTTTGAGGCATTTTGATGGAATTAGTGATTATAGCCTAGGCCTAGGCTATATATAATTATAGAAGTTAGAACATGCAATATTTAGCCTACATGCTTTGAGGCATTTTGATGGAATTAGTGATTGACTGATTATAGCCTAGACCTAGGCTAGCCTATATATATAGAAGTTAGAAAATGCAATATTATTTAGCCTACATGCTTTGAGGCATTTTGATAGGATTAGGGTAGCCTAGGTCTAGCCTAATAAAATTACTTATATTAGTAATTAGCCTATAGGCCTTGGCTATATTTAGAAGTTAGAACATGCTATATTTAGCCTACATGCTTTGAGGCATTTTGATGGGATTAGTGATTATAGACCTAGGCCTAGGCTATATAGCCTAGCCTATATAGAAGTTAGACTTAGCCTAGGCCTACATGCTTTGAGGCATTTTGATGATATTAGGGTAGCCTAATACCATTAGTTTAGGTTAAAAATTAACAGGCTATCAATCAAATTAACGATAGCCTAACTTTATAATCTTAAATTAGGCTAGATTATAAAGTTATAAAGCCCTTCTCCAGAGACATCTTCTTGGTAATTACAGGCCCATAGAAGGTTTCTAGGTGGGGCCAGGGGTGGCTTAGGTCCTCGATTTCTGCATGCTCTGCAGCATCACTGTCGGATGATGGTGGTGAACTGCTCCCCATGCTGTTGGCAGCTGCGGTAGGCATGATGGTAGACTCCATGTTCACTTCAATAGGCCGAAAATATAAACAAAGTTGAAGTGCTAGCAGGTTGGAACTCTTGGACTGCTGTGTGTTGTAGGTGTTAGCTCGACGCTTGCTACTAAGTAAGTGAACAAACGTGAAGAGCCGATGTATATGCCTAGATTCCAGAACACAGGTAGTTGGCTTGGTCACATGACTTTTTTTGGCAGGAGCTGCAGGAGCGGCCCAGGGCTGGCTGGCGGCTGGAATTTTTATTTTGCGGACTCGAGGTTTGCAACATGGAGGTACTTTCCAGAGCTTCAAACCCGCAAATAGGCAGCCATTTTGGCGCCAACGCTAATTCGCCAACAAAATGACACTTCCGCCATGGCGGAATTGGCTATTTGCGGAAGTGTTGGCTAAAGTGCCCAGCTCTGCGTGTAACCACAAGCCACTCTCCAAACGGCCGGCTGCCTGGAGGTGTGCTTTTGCAACCTGGTCTGCATTGTTAGGAGATTTTCTTGAGTTTTCTTCGCCGAGATGGTATCCCACGCTTTCTGCTTGCTCCTGGAGGTACCCTGAGGCTCCTCCTCTGCTCCTGTACTTTCCTTCCAGGTGTTAATCGCTACTGCTACGTCCCCATTAAGTGTCATTCTGGGTTGAGAAGAAAGGTTGGACACTACAAGGTAGTTGGTCGTCGCGATGAGGGAAGAGATAAAGGCTGGGAAGGCAATATCCAAGGCTCTCCGTATGCCCAAGCCCCCGAGGCGGACAGGAAGGGTGGCTTTTGTCCAGGTCCGTTCTTTAAATTCTACATTGGTGATGCTGGTCACTGCTTCTCGGATTATGCTGTCTAATTCTTGGAGGCCACCATTGTTCGTGCAAGTCATCGATGTGCGCAATAGGTATCGGAGTTTTGGGATGGAGAAACAATTCTTGAGAAGGGCCAGAGCTGAGTGGGCATCAATGTGTATCAGGCGACTCACGAGACGTTGAAACTCCTCCTTTTTAACTTGAAGTGCTGGTGGGATTGCTGCCAGAGTTAGTGGGGAACCTAATAGGGTTTGCTGGTGCTCCTAAAGGATCTTTACATCTGGCAATATGCCTTGAAACAGGGCCTGAGTCTCTTCTCCTTCTTCACGTGTGTGGTTGAGGAGGACAAGTTCACATTTGGTGTCATTTATCACTAGCCTGGCCGAGGTCAGTTACAATGTTATTTAGGTCGGTTAGAACGTTCTCTACAGACAACCCAAGGTTGCATCGTCCAGGTACCATAGATTCAGTTCTGACTTTACTTTGTTAGCTGCTGCATCCACCCCTATTGAGAAAAGAGCAGGACCACCTGGATCTCCCTGCTGTAACCCAGTTGCCGATGGGATTACCGTCTTGCCAAAAATCAGGATTGAAGGTTTGGAATAAGCCTGCCAAAGTAGGGGGTACAGAGTGGGGATGTGTTCTTGAGCTGCACGGAGGAAGACATCCCTGTGAATGCTGTTGAATGCGTTCCGCATGTCAATCTTTAGAAGCACTCGTTTTTCTTGGGCATGGCTGAGGTAGGTGCGGGTTGCGTGTACAGCAGCTTCACACCCCCCTGGAGTTCCGAAACCTAGTTGAACTGGTCTTAAGTGTTGACCTAGGCCATTCGAGAGTGGTTTCAAACCCACCTTTGTGGCAAGGCGGCGGAAGGTGTTCCCTACTGCTATTGGGCGCACACCGCCATCTTTTTTTGCCAGTTCACATAGTGATGCCCCCAAAAACAGGGGTGTGGCACAGTCGGGTACTTCCCCTCTTAAAACCATGTTGATGAATTTGGTGAGGGTTTCCAAGAGTGCCTCCCCAGCAGCTCCTGATCCCTGAGCCAAGAGGTGGGCAGGTCGGATACTATCTGGGCCCGCAGCTGAGCCTGCTGGGAATGAAGTCACTGCGGCAACCACCTGCTCCTTCGTGACAACTAAAGGTTGGGGCATCTGGTCATTTGGGGCAGGGTGGAGGTTTACGTCCCTAGGTGTAGGTGGGTGCATTTCTTGTAGGGCTTCAACCACTTCGGTGCCTTGACCAGCAAAACCTTCTGAAGAGGACAACAGTCTGACAGCCCCTTTGATGTCACTATCCGCCAGCTTCGCCGCGACCCTCTTACGTAGCTGTTCAGCCTCTTCCTCTTCCTTGTCCTGTTGCTTCTGGGCCCTGTTTGGTTGCTGTTCGGGGGGTTCCACCAGTTTGTTTCCATCCATATACTGTGCTACTTGACGTTTCACTCTGGTGGCTAGTGAAACCTGAAGATGGTCTTGTATGTTGGTTCTGGGTGGTTTTCGGAGGGCCCAATAGGAGAAACCCAGGAGCCGTGCCCATGCGAGGGGTGTCTTGAGCTGTAGGGCCTGCTTTATGATGGTTGTAAGGGCCTACGCCACTTGGATTCTGGCTCCTTTAGGTACCCGGGCAAGGACCTGGATCCGCGCTTTCCATTTGGTCACAAGTTGGGTCAAGTCGGCGACCGGTGTTGCCGGTGTTGCCCCGGTTGGCTCTGCAGTGGGCCCTGGGCATGCGAGACATTTCCAGTTTGGTTATTCTCCTGATGTTTTCTTTGTTAGCCTAGCACAAGATAAATGAATAGATCTAAGACAGCCGGCACACTTTCGCGAATTCTTTCTTGCATTGGTTTTTCCACACTTAAGACACTTAGTATCTGCTAGGCCATAGTCTTCCAAGGTTATCCGTTCCTCTGCCTCTACCAAGCCGACCTCCTGATCTTCCCGTGGTGCTTCCATCTCTGCCATGTCTCCCTTGTTTCAGAAACCCTGGGAAATCTCTCCTGGCACATATCTAGATTATTGCTGTTGTTATTAATGTATAATTTGCTGGATGCATAAAAATTCACATATCATAGTCAACCTTTCTGATGGGCAATTGGCCTGCTTCTCCTAAAGCTATGTGGTTAAATGTATAAATCCTCGGCATTGGGCACCGGTACAACTAGAAGATCTAACTGATTGAAGGGAAGCACGCCAATTATATCCTATGATTATCCTATGATTACTTACACTGGCAACTCCACCCTGATGTTGAGTATTAATAAATGCTTAGGATATTAATAATGCTGTCAACATCAAGATAGGGAGAGAGCCAGAGAGTGAGCGAGAGCCAGGATCTGAGTGGGTAAACGAATCTAGGACAGCAGTTATGGAAAATGCTTAAATTGTGCAAAATGTTAAGAGAGAGAGAGAGAGAGAGAGAGAGAGAGAGAGAGAGAGAGAGAGAGGGGGAGAGAGAGCAGGGGCGGGGGCGAGGGAGAAAGAAAGCGAGATGGAGAGGGGGCTGGCCTGGTTGGGTATTGAAAGATGTTAGGGAAAAACAAATAACTAAATAACAAATAACTTCTCAAGAACTGTTTCTCCATCCCAAAACTCCAATACCTCCTGCGCACATCGATGACTTACATGAACAATGGTGGCCTCCAAGAATTAGACAGCATAATCCGAGAAGCAGTGACCAGCATCACCAACGTGGAATTTAAAGAACGGACCTGGACACAAGCCACCCTTCCTGTCCGCCTCGGGGGCTTGGGCATACGGAGAGCCTCGGATATTGCCTCCCCAGCCTTTATCTCTTCCCTCATCGCGACCAACGACCTTGTAGTGTCCATCCTTTCTTCTCAACCCGGAATGACAGTTAATTGGGACGTAACAGTAGCGATTAACACCTGGAAGGGAAGTACAGGAGTAGAGGAGGAGCCTCAGGGTACCTCCAGGAGAAAGCAGAAAGCGTGGGATACCATCTCGGCGAAGAAAACTCAAGAAAATCTCCTAACCAATGCAGACCAGGTTGCAAAAGCACGCCTCCAGGCAGCCGCCCGTTCGGAGAGTAGCTTGTGGTTACACGCCATCCCCATCCCACCTCTTGGAACTCACTTGGATGCTGAAGCGCTCCGGGTTGCCATCGCACTCAGAGTGGGTGCGGCAGTTTGTCACCCACACACTTGCAAGTGTGGGGGGGGGGGATGGATGCTCAAGGTCACCATGCCTTGTCATATAATTACAACGCAGGCCGCCTGCCAAGACACTCTGCACTAAATGATGTCATAAAACGGGCCCTGCCTAACCGTGCATCAATCCTCGAACCACATGGACTTCACAGAGAAGACGGCAAACGGCCAGATGGGATGACCACTTTCCCTTACAAGAATGGCCGGTGCCTCGTGTGGGATGCCACATGTGTTGACACTTTCTCCACAACCAACATCGCCAGAAACGCCGACGAAGCAGATGAAGCCGCCCGGATAGCAGAAAATAAAAAGCGAGAAAAATATCAAGCCATCGCCAGAAATCATCAGTTCGAGCCCCTGGCATTCGAAACTTCAGGAGTCTTCGGCCCTACCACCCTTAAGATGGTGAATGAAATAGGCCGTAAAATCAGAGAAGTTTCAGGAGAACCCCGGGAAACCCTCTGGCTCAAGCAAAGACTAGGGATGGCTATCCTCCGGGGCAATGCCACCAGCATCATGAGCTCAGTTCGACTGGACTGGGTCATGCCACTGTGTGAGGCCCGGGCAGGAGTGGTGTATGGTAGTCTTTCCACAGTAGGGTAAAACAAAACATAAACTTTATTTGTATGTAACATGTGTGATGCACATAAATAAAAGGGGATGGGTTAGATGGTTGAAAGCCACAGTTACTCGCGCGTTTGGGGCTAGCAACACGTATTATGAAAAACATGTATCCTCCTTCATTCACTGTCCCCCCCTTCACTCACTCAACCCCACAATTTGCCGGAGGATAACAGGTTTTTCACAATACGTGTTGCTAGCCCCAAACGGGTGAGCAACTGTGGCTTTCAACCATCTGACACATCCCCTTTTATTTATGTTCATCACACATGTTACATACAAATAATAACAATGAGAGCGACTTGAGACGGTTAAGTGCGGTGATTGAAAGTGGATGGAAAGATATTCAGGAGAGAGAGAGAGAGAGAGAGAGAGAGAGAGAGAGAGAGAGAGAGAGAGAGAGAGAGAGAGAGAGAGAGAGAGAGAGAGAGAGAGAGAGAGAGAGAGAGAGAGAGAGAGAGAGAGAGAGAGAGAGAGAGAGAGAGAGAGAGAGAGAGAAAGAGAGAGAGAGAGAGAGAGAGAGAGAGAGAGAGAGAGAGAGAGAGAGAGAGAGAGAGAGAGAGAGAGAGAGAGAGAGAGATAAATGAAAATGGACCTTGTAGCAAGTACTTCCTAAATGGTTAGAGAGAGGGAAATGGACCTTATAGCAAGTACTTCATAATGGTTAGAATTATTTGAGAAGTTGAAAGACCGAGGGTCAGGTTGGTGAAACTGCTTGCCCTATAAACGGTTACTTCACTCACCTTGTGGTTACTGCTGGAGGTTTATGGTGCCTGGGCAGGGCTGGGCTAGTGCCTGACGGCTCCTTGTCCCCTCACTGATACTGGTAATAACACTCTCAAGATTAAACTAAATATGCTTTGTGGGCGATGTTTAAACAAGAAACCACGTTCTGTTTACTATGTGCCGAAACACCGTATCATCGCCGATCTTCTGATATGTATAATCGGTCACTTAGCCCCACGATACCCCTCCGAAAATCCCCTCTTTTTAGGAGCTCAACCAACCCGTGTGCTCTCACTGTGCTCTATCATTCTTTCAACTTGGGGGTGGGGGTGTGGGGGCACTTGTTACAGGCAGGACTGCATTTTGTCTCCCCTGTACAACATAAAACAAACACATCAGCTCAAGGTGTTGCAGCTAACGTCATTTGTCACGCGGTTCAATTACAGAGAGAGAGAGAGAGAGAGGGGGTGAAAGAGAGAGAGAGAGAGAGAGAGGGGGTGAGAGAGAGAGAGAGAGAGAGGGGTGAGAGAGAGAGGGTGAAAGAGAGAGAGAGAGAGAGAGAGCGGGAAAGCGAGTGAGTATATTTGCAAACAGTACATACTAATTATAAATGTTTTTTTTTTCTATGTGATTGAGGGAGGCAAAAGGCAGAAATTCACATAGCGAGTGCCTCCCCCATAGTTGAAAGAGTGACAGGGCCAAAATGAAGTGACTCCCATTTACTACAATCATTGTTTTAGTTATATATTATATCAATTATGACCTACTTATTACAGATTATTGCTCATTAACTAATTTGGACTATCATAATTTTGTTATACATTTTCTATGAGTCAATATTTTCGATTTAAGCACAATTGAGTGCAACCTTAACCCCTTTTGCACCGGCGACATCGTTATCATTAAGTTCTAGATATATTTACACGATTTTGTGCAGTTTAAGAAGGATCTGTGGTATCAAAAAGGGTTAAAATGAGATAGTTCGATACGCTTTAGTTGCTGGAGGCCCGTTTAAGCTGAATAACATCGTCTAATAGTAGCCAAAATAAAGTTAAAAAGACAAGACAGCACCGGTACCAAAAGTGTTAAATCTTACATAATACAAAGACAGTACAACAATTATCTTCAATTATTATTGTTTTGCTTAATACCTGGCACCACCAAGCTATATATTTCAGTCTAGAAAGGAGCTCTGCCATAATGTTTAATAATTGACTTATGATAGCATTCGAAATGTGAAATAGAAAATCGTTTGGGGTTAATAAAATATAATTATAGTTATAATCAACACGGCTTCAGGTTCAATGTTCATTGATTACTTTTTAAATAACAATAACGACAAAAATACATCTTGGGAATTATTCAGGCATTAATAATAAGCCCAAATGGTGGAATAAAGATATTTCAAACTGTCTGCTTGCTAAAAAGTTTGCTAATGATAGATTAAAATCCTCACAAAATGACGAAGAACGGGTGAAATTTGTAGAGCTACGACGCAAAGCCAAAAAGTTAATTAAGCAAAGTAAAAAGACCCTGGAGTTACATGTTGCGAATCAAAGTAAAACAAACCCGAAAGAATTCTATAGTTATATCAGAAAGAAAAAAGTAGTTACTTCAACTGTTGGACCGTTAGTCGATGAAAATGGAGAATACACCAAAGACGAAGTACAAATGAGTAATGCCCTCAATACCTTCTTTGCATCAGTTTTTACAACGGAAGACCTCAGTGATATCGCTACACCATCGCCGATTCAGATTGATAATTCAGATGTTCTAAGCAATATCACCGTTACAGAGAGAGAAGTATTGAATTGTTTAGATAAACTCAAGGTAAATAAAACGCTTGGGCCTGATACAATCTCACCTAGAGTCCTAAAGGAAGCTAAGGATGAGCTCTCCAAACCATTGACATTGCTATTTAATAAATCCTTGCAGTCTGGAAATATGCCTGATCAGTGAAAGCTAGCCAACGTAACACCGATATTCAAAAAAGGCAGCAAATCCCTACCCAGTAACTATCGTCCAATTAGCTTAACCTCAGTTGTATGTAAAATGTTAGAAACACTCATAAGAGACAGACTCGTAAATCACTTAGAGGAAAATAACATACTTAAAGATACTCAACACGGCTTTCGTAAAAAAACGTTCCTGTTTAACAAACCTATTAGACTTCTTCCACGATATCCTCAACCTCTACGATGAGAGTAAAGCTGTAGATATTATATACCTTGATTTTCAAAAGGCCTTTGACAAAGGTCCCCACAAACATTTACTGCTAAACTAAAAGCGCATGGAATACAAGATGGTGTGTTGAAATGGATAGAAAATTGGCTAAGCGACAGAAAGCAAAGAGTAGTCATAAACGGAAAGGCATCTAAATGGACCAATGTAAGTAACGGGGTACCCCAGGGATCGGTACTAGGACCAATTCTCTTTCTAATTTACATCAACGACATAGATGAGGGTCTCACCTGTACACTCTCAACATTTGCTGACGATACAAAAATTGCAAAGAGCGTACTCTCAAAAGAACTAGTTGACGATATGCAACACAATCTAGATAAGTTGTCATCTTGGGCCCAAATTTGGCAAATGAATTTCAATGCAGATAAATGTAAAGTACTACATATCGGATACCAAAATGAGAAAGCAAACTATTTGATGAATGGCACTCAGCTTAAAAATGTAAACAGAGAAACCGATCTGGGAGTAACAATATCGAGTAACCTAAAACCGAGTCAACAATGATCAGAAGTTGTAAAGAAGGCAAACAAAATAATTGGCTTTAATGGCAGGTCATTTGAGCATAAATCCAAAGACGTTATCCTAACCCTTTACAATTCCTTTGTCCGCCCTCTTCTTGAATACTGCGTTCAATGCTGGTGCCCTTATTACCAAAAAGATATAGACAAGCTAGAACGAGTTCAACGTAGAGTTACCAAAATGATACCTAGCCTAAAGAACAAACCATACGAGGAGCGTCTTATAGAATTAAATCCATTTCCTTTAACCCAGCGCAGATTAAGAGGTGACTTAATTCAAGTGTTCAAAATCATCAAAGGCATCGACAATATGAACTGTAGTAAGTACTTCACTATCGACCAATCTAATTACACGTGGGGAAACGGTTGCAAAAATTATTGGTAAATCTTTTAACTCACACGAAGCTAAGAATTTCTTCTTCAATCGAGTTGTCAACTTATGGAATGGGCTTCCCCGAGATGTCATAGACTGCAGCACCGTTGATTCATTTAAACTTCGCCTAGACAAATATCTCGCATCAAACCCGCTACTGACTGCGTTTGTAAATGAATAACTTTATTTTATCCTCCCCTCAGTTACTAACCCATCTGTCCCATACTAACTTCCTAATCCTGGCACGGACATTAGTTCCAGGGCAGTAGTTCCCTTTCCAATGTTCCCTTACCCACTCTAAACCACTGTTTGGACACTTGATCCTCAGTGTTTTGGAGGACAAGCAGCCTAGAAGGGTCACTAGACCTGTTGTTGCTTGATTTCCTTTGTACTCCTTTGTATATATATATATATATATATATATATATATGGAAACTTAATATATCATTTGAATAATGAAAGCAGACATACAGTGAGAAATCTTGAAAAAACATGTAAAAAGTTAGTAAAAAACAAATATGCCTTGGTCTTTAATAAATTTTGCCTCAATGAAAACATACTGCCTACTTATACAAATATACATATATATATATATATATATATATATATATATATATATATATATATATTGCCTGACGCCGTGATCCCCGAATGGGTGGCCACGAACGAACTGCCCCCATGCACCTCTGTCCTCAGTCAGTCAATGCCCCTCCTCCCAACCCTCTCTCCATTCACCCGCCGGCTTTAGCACCGACAACAGCTCCGCATCGCCACTGAGAAAACTCGATCCTAATTTGAGTATTTCATATCCCAATTCCCTTTATTCATTGCATGAACAGTAGTTAAGTGCTTGTTTAACCTCCACATAGTTCTGTAGTTGCCGTGCATGTTATTTTATTGCTTTTCTGACTGATAAACATTGTTGTTTACATTTGTTATCCTAGCTTGTAGCAGACGACGCACGCCTAGTCGATCTAGCTTTGTATTTTCTTATTAACTCTAGTAGTTATCGTATTCAGTATCCTACTGTAGCTATATATATATCTGTAATTTTAGTTGTTGCTTGCATGATCTTGTAGTAACCTTTGACTGATAACTTTGTTTATCTAAATATAATCCTGCTTGACTAGCCTACAGTGACACCAGCGCCATCTGTTGATACAGTATATTAACCCCTTGTGTGCAGTTACACTTTATTTTTATATAATCTCTATTTGGTGAATTGTATATTTAGTTACATATTCTATTATATATATATTTGTTTTTCTTTTTTTAGGTAGGTTATCACCCCTGGTAGCCTACTTCTGCATATTTCATACTTTTTTGTTTTTGGTTATTTTTGTTTTCGGTTAGTCTGGGCTATCATCCCTGGTGGCCTATTTCTGCGTACGGTACTTCAATTTTGAAATTTTCAGTTAGGCTATCACCGCTGGTGGCCTATTTCTGCGTACCGGTATTTCATAATTTTTGTTTTCGGTTATTTTTGTTTTCGGTTAGTCTAGGCTATCATCCCTGGTGGCCTATTTCTGCGTACTTCAATTTTTAAATTTTCAGTTAGGCTATCACCGCTGGTGGCCTATTTCTGCGTACCGGTATTTCATAATTTTTTGTTTACGGTTATTTTTGTTTTCGGTTAGTCTAGGCTATCACCGCTGGTGGCCTATTTCTGCGTACCGGTATTTCATAATTTTTGTTTTCAGTTATTTTTGTTTTCGGTTAGTCTAGGCTATCATCCCTGGTGGCCTATTTCTGCGTACTTCAATTTTTAAATTTTCAGTTAGGCTATCACCGCTGGTGGCCTATTTCTGCTTACCGGTATTTCATAATTTTTGTTTCCGGTTAGGATAGGCTATAACCCCTGGTGGCCTATTTATGTTTAAATAAACATAAAATTGTTTTCGGTTCGGCTATCACTGCGTATTCAAATTAAATTTAGTTTTGTTTTAATTTTCGGTTAGGCTATCACCGCTGATAACCTATTTGTGTGTATTTCAACATTTTTGTTTTCGGTTAGGCCTATTTAAGTAAGTGAAGCGACCTGAAGGGAGTGAAGTGTTTTTAAAGTGAGTTTAGTGTTTATAAAGTGAGTTAAGTGTTTTTAAGTGAGTGAAGTGATCTGAAGAAAGTGATCGTCACCATGCCTCGTGCCTGTACGAACTGCGCCGGTAGGTTTGGTGCTTCCATGTTTGCTCCTGTCGATCCACAAGTCTGCCGACTCTGCCAGCAACGAGAGGATTTGACAGCAAAATTGGATGAAGCCCACAACAAGATCAACGCCCTCGCCAGGAAGCTGGAATCACTCCAAGAGTTTGTAACACTCAACGTTGGAGTATCACTAACTCCAATTGTTTCAACTCCAGCATCCACCACCGCCCCAACGTCATCTGCCAACAATCCAACACCTGCAGTAGACACTGCAGCAGATGCTTCTGACGAACCTGAGCCGACATCAAACCAGGACAGCCGCCCTGTTCACCTTAGTCTCTCCCCCACTCCTCGTGCAAGAAGCCTGCTAGCACGAACAGTACCAACCCCTCGCCCCCGTTCTAACCACTCCTCTCCCCGACCTGTACGTAGAGTCCCGCCACCACAGGTTTCCGGATTTACACCAGTGAGGAACGGTGCACGGAAAACGCAGAAAAGGTCTCATCTACCAGTCACAATGTCAAACAGATTTGAGATATTGGTAGAGATGGAAGACGAACCAGAGGAGACCAGGCTTGTTGGGGATTCCATCCTACGAGGACAGGTCGAAGAGTTCTGCGACAGAGTCCCAAATCAATGAAAAATATTTTGCATCCCAGGAGCTGGACTGGACGACATTGTGGAAGCCTTCGAAGATACCACAAAGGATGCAAATGAAAATACCCTTTTTGTCATCCATGCTGGTTCAAATGACGTCATGCGCACCAGATCCGAAGAGTTGATGGAGAAATATCGCAAGATGATCCAGCACTACAAAAACAAGTCAAGGAATATCATCATCTCAGGCATTCTCCCCAAGATCGACGCACCTGACAAATTCTACGACAAGGCCTTCAGCACAAATAGCCGACTAAAATATTTGTGTCTGAGGGAAGAAGTTGAATTCATCAACCTCTGGGACAACTTCTACAACCAGCCTACTCTGTTCCGCAAGGATGGCACTCATCTAAACCCTGTGGGTTCAGCACGCATGGGTCGTCTCCTACACGAAGCAGTCCGCAGCCATGGATCAAAAAACGCCATCCGAGAAGAAGCAGCAGTGACATAAATCATCCAACGCCAAGAAAAAAACAGAGGCAACCGAGGACCACCAGCGATAAGGACCGAAGACAGCGAGGACCGAGGACAGCCATGAACATAAATGTAGATCCGACAAGAACCAAAAATATTATTAAAGAGCGTTCCGTGAGTTCTAAAATAACAAATTTAACACCTTACGAGCGGCCTATGCGGTTTATTTATGTGTACCGCACAGCGGGGTGTTTTTAGCCAAAATAGGGCTGTTTACGTGATCATTTTCATGCCTAAATAAGACCCAGAACGTAAAACAAGTACCTATCCCTGAAAGGGCATAAACAGAGCTTTCGAATGACACCATAACGATCCTTGTATGATGGATAGTTTTCTTGCAATAACCGTGCAACGCGAGTGCAAAAAGCAGGTAATTCGGTACTTTCAGTACATAATTGAGTATGTAGCGAGTGAGAGAGGGAGGAGGGAGCTGAGATTTGTGTCAGTAGGTTCGCCGCGGTGGTCTGGAGCAGTCATACGCTCGCTAGTCTCCTGCCACCACTTGTCTCTCTCTCTCAGCCACATTACGTGCTGAAATTGCCACTCGAGTTATGTCGAGCGCCGCCACATAGTCCAGCTTTATTTAACTCGACTTATGTTGCTCGCCGCTAATTAAGGGTTAAAGGTGTTCTATGCAAACGCTCGTAGCATACGCAATAAATTTTCAGATTTAGAGGAGCTAGTGTTTACAGAAAATTATGATGTGATTGGCATAACAGAATCTTGGCTCAATACAGAAGATAGAGACTTTTTAGCAGAGTATTCACTTCCCGGTTATGTAATGTTTGAGAAAAGCCGAATAAATCGAAATGGAGGTGGCGTTTTACTTTATATCAAAGAAAGTCTTAACCCTACCCTCTTGTCAAAACCTCAAATTGTGAACGTCGACGCATCTTTTGTGCTAATAAAGAATAAAGGTACAAAAATAATACTTGCATTAATATACAGACCTCCAGCTCAATCAGTGCAAACTGACCGAGAAATTTACGAACAAATTGCAGATGTAAGTAACTCACAAGATACCGTAATTTTTGGCGACTTTAATTTACCTGTGACCAAGTGGGGCGATACTCTTACTTCATACTCCGGACATGACTTGTATACGAACTTGCAAGAGAGTTCGCTTTATCAATTTGTTCGAACGCCAACCCGTGGTAATAACGTTCTTGACATTGTACTTGCAACAAAAGAAGAATTAATAGAGAATTTGAATGTTGGTGATGAATTCAGTAACAGCGACCAACGTACGATAACTTTCACTTTAAAGTTTACTAGTAACGAACCAAATAGTAGCATCGAAAAAGTCCCTAATTTCAAGAAAGCAAACTTCCATAAACTTAGAGCTATGTTTAAAGAAACTGACTGGAGCTTTTTAATTCACAATAACGACATAAATACATCTTGGAAGTTATTCGAAGCCACTTACCTAAAAGCAGTGCAAGACTGCATACCATCGAAAATACGGCGTCCAGGCCATAATAATAAGCCCAAATGGTGGAATAAAGATATTTCAAACTGCCTGCTTGCTAAAAATTTGCTAATGATAGATTAAAATCCTCACAAAATGACGAAGAACGGCTGAAATTTGTAGAGCTACGACGCAAAGCCAAAAAGTTAATTAAGCAAAGTAAAAAGACCTTAGAGTTACATATTGCGAATCAAAGTAAAACAAACCCGAAAGAATTCTATAGTTATATCAGAAAGAAAAAAGTAGTTACTTCAACTGTTGGACCGTTAGTCGATGAAAATGGAGAATACACCAAAGACGAAGTACAAATGAGTAATGCCCTCAATACCTTCTTTGCATCAGTTTTTACAACAGAAGACCTCAGTGATATCCCTACACCATCGCCGATTCAGATTGATAATTCAGATGTTCTAAGCAATATCACCGTTACAGAGAGAGAAGTATTGAATTGTTTAGATAAACTCAAGGTAAATAAAACGCCTGGACCTGATACAATCTCGCCTAGAGTTCTAAAGGAAGCTAAGGATGAGCTCTCCAAACCACTGACATTACTATTCAATAAATCCTTGCAGTCTGGAACTATGCCCGATCAGTGGAAACTAGCCAACGTAACACCGATATTAAAAAAAGGCAGCAAATCCCTACCCAGTAACTATCGTCCAATTAGCTTAACCTCAGTTGTATGTAAAATGCTAGAAACGGTCATACGAGACAGACTCGTAAATCACTTAGAGGAAAATAACATACTTAAAGATACTCAACACGGCTTTCGTAAAAAACGTTCCTGTTTAACAAACCTCTTAGACTTCTTCCACGATATCCTCAACCTCTACGATGAGAGTAAAGCTGTAGATATTATATACCTTGATTTTCAAAAGGCCTTTGACAAAGTTCCCCACAAACGTTTACTGCTAAAACTAAAAGCGCATGGAATACAAGACGGTGTGTTGAAATGGATTGAAAATTGGCTCAGCGACAGAAAGCAAATAGTAGTCATAAACGGTAAGGCATCTAAATGGACCAATGTAAGTAGCGGGGTACCCCAGGGATCGGTACTAGGACCAATTCTCTTTCTAATTTACATCAACGACATAGATGAGGGTCTCACCTGTACAATCTCAAAATTTGCTGACGATACAAAAATTGCAAATAGCGTACTCTCAAAAGAACAAGTTGACGATATGCAACACAATCTAGATAAATTGTCATGTTGGGCCCAAATTTGGCAAATGAGTTTCAATGCGGATAAATGTAAAGTACTACATATCGGATACCTAAATGAGAAAGCAAACTATTCGATGAATGGCACTCAGCTTAAGAATGTAAACAGAGAAAACCGATCTGGGAGTAACAATATCGAGTAACCTAAAACCGAGTCAACAATGTTCAGAAGTTGTTAAGAAGGCAAACAAAATAATTGGCTTTATAGGCAGGTCATTTGAGCATAAATCCAAAGAAGTTATCCTAACCCTTTACAATTCCTTAGTCCGCCCTCTTCTGGAATACTGCGTTCAATCCTGGTGCCCTTATTACCAAAAAGATATAAACAAGCTAGAACGAGTTCAACGTAGAGTTACCAAAATGATACCTAGCCTAAAGAACAAACCATACGAAGAGCGTCTTAGAGAATTAAATCTATTTCCTTTAACCCAGCGCAGATTAAGAGGTGACTTAATTCAAGTGTTCAAAATCATCAAAGGCATCGACAATATGAACTGTAGTAAGTACTTCACTATCGACCAATCTAATTACACGCGGGGAAACGGTTGCAAAATTATTGGTAAATCTTTTAACTCACACGAATCTAAGAATTTCTTCTTCAATCGAGTTGTCAACTTGTGGAATGGGCTTCCCCGAAACGTTATAGACTGCATCACTGTTGATTCATTTAAACTCCGCCTAGACAAATATCTCGCATCAAACCCGCGACTGACTGCGTTTGTAAATGAATAACTTTATTTTTTCCCCCCCTCAGTTACTAACCCCTCTGTCCCCTACTAACTTCCTAATCCTGCCACGGACATTAGTTCCAGGGCAGTAATTCCCTTTCCAATGTTCCCTTACCCACTCTAAACCACTGTTTGGACATTTGATCCTCAGTGTTTTGGAGGACAAGCAACCTAGAAGGGTCACTAGATCTGTTGTTGTTTGATTTCCTTTGTACTCCTTTGTACTCCATCCTTCCACCTCTCTTTTGGTCTACCTCTCCCTCTCTGTCCTTCCACCTCACTCTCGTACACCTTCTTAGTAATTTTCTCGCTTCCCATACGTTCCATATGGCCGAACCCTCTCAAGGTGTTCCTTTTCACACTTTCCAGCACATCTACCTCCACACCACACCTCCTTCTTACTTCCTCATTCGTCTGTCTATCACTCCATGTAACTCCGCACGCACTTCTCGAGTATCTCATTTCCACACCTCTCACTCTTGGTCTGAGTCTCTTCTCAAACGTCCATGCTTCACTTCCGTAAGTCAATGTCGGGATTACCACACTGTCATGCATGGACTACTTCACTTCCAAACTGACCACCCTATTTCTTGTTACTGCTTTCAGCGTTCCTACAACCCTCTTCCCCTGTTGCACCCTTTCCCGCACTTCTTCATCCATAGTCCCATCTGTACTCAACACACTGCCCAGATACTTAAATAAGCTGACAATCTCCATAGCCTGACTGCTCAACTCCATATATACTGTATATATATATATATATATATATATATATATATATATATATATATATATATATATATATACTGTATATATATATTTATATTTATAATATGTATATTGTACTACCCCTCATCCCCCCGCCAAAGGCGGCTTCCTAGGGACTTTCCTAGTTGAGGCTGACAGGATTGGGTTCTAGTCATGTGGTGATGGGCTGGTCTTTCAAAGTGAGAGTTGAGCGTTCTCTGCCATACCCATAGCTCACTCTGACTGTTCCTTTTGCTAATATATTTTCTAGATCTCAAGTGGCGGCATCTCTTCCTTGGATTGACCTCTCTACTGCCAACTAGAGGTTGGCAGTCTGGGAGCCACAGTGTCACATTTTTCCTTTGGCCCTCAAACGTTCCCTTCATAATTGTTAAGGGGCACAGGGCCATGGGTGGGGCTTTGGTGTCCCAGGCGTTTCCGCACCCTCCTCAGTCCCTCGCCTGGGAGCGGCTTCGGTCACCTGGGCTTTCTTAGTGGTAAAGCTGGGAGGGTTCTGTGGGGGCGCTTGGTTATGGCCTTGGCCTTGCTCGGGACCTTGGGGCTGTTTGGTCAAACAGCCTGGGGAACAACAACAACAACACCGCTACGGGAAACTTGAGCAAATTGGCTACTGGAAAAATCTAGGGTAGTTTCAATTAATTAATAGCCAATAATGACAAATAAAGGGAGGGACACAGATGATGGCAGGCTGTCGAAAAATCTATTAGGCTAATGTGTTTAGTGTGTTGGGTGATGTCCATAAACTGTGGTATAGTGAAGGTCAATATTAATGGTTATTATTGGTGTGTGTAGGTGTGTGTGTGAAGAATGAGTAAGTGAATGTGTGAGGCGGGAGTATGTGTGAGCCTATGTGTGTGGGTGGGGTGGGGGGGAGTATGTATGAGCCTATGTGTGGGAGTGGGAGGGAGGGAAGTAGTATGTGTGAGCCTATGTGTGGGGGTGAGGAAGGAGTATGTGTGAACGTATGTGTGGGGGGGGAAGGAGTATGAGTGAGCCAATTTGTGGGAGTGGGGAAGAAGTATGTGTGGGGGTGGGGAAGAAGTATGTGTGGGGTTGGGGAAGGAGTATGTGTGAGCCTATGAGTAGGGGTGGGGAAGGAGTATGTGTGAGCCTATGTGTGGGGGTGGGGAAGCAGTATGTGTGAGTCTATGTGTGGGGGTGGGGAAGGAGTATGTGTTAGTCTATGTGTGGGGGTGGGGAAGGAGTATGTGTTAGCCTATGTGTGGGGATAGGGAGGGAGTATGTGTGAGCCTATGTGTGGGGTGGGGAAGGAGTATGTGTGAGCCTATGTGTGGGGGTGGGGAAGCAGTATGTGTGAGCCTATGTGTAGGGGTGGGGAAGCAATAGGTGTGAGCCTATGTGTGGGGGTGGGGAAGGAGTATGTGTGAGCCTATGTGTGGGGGTGGGGAAGCAGTATGTGTGGGGGTGGGGAAGCAATATGTGTGAGCCTATGTGTGGGCGTGGGGAAGGAGTATGTGTGAGCCTATATGTGGCAGTGGGGAAGGAGTATGTGTGGGAGTGGGGAAACAGTATGTGTGAGCCTATGTGTGGGGTAGGAAAGCAGTATGTGTGAGCCAATATGTGGCAGTGAGGAAGGAGTAAGTGGGGGGGGGGGGAAACAGTATGTGTGAGCTTATGTGTGGGGGTGGGGAAGGAGTATGTGTGAGCCTATGTGTGGGGGTGGGGAAGGAGTATGTGTGGGCGTGTGGGTGGGGTGGGGAGGGAGTAAGTGTGAACCTATGGGGGGGGGTGGGGAAGGAGTATGTGTGAGCCTGTGTGTGGGGGTGGGGAAGGAGTATGTGTGAGCCTATGTGTGGGGGTGGGGAATGAGTATGTGTGAGCCTATGTGTGGGGGTGGGGAAGGAGTATGTGTGAGCCTATGTGTTTGGGTAGGGAAGCAGTATGTGTGAGCCTATAATTATGTGGGGGTGGGGAAGGAGTATGTGTGAGTCTATGTGTGGGGGCGGGGAAGGAGTATGTGTGAGCCTTTGTGTGGGGGTAGGGAAGGAGTATGTGTGAGCCTATGTGTGGGGTTGGGGAAGAAGTATTTCAAAGGAACAAACAACAGAAGATCACTACGGAAGATGAGGATCTCAATATTTTACAATGACATATAATTGAAACCACTAACAATATTAGTATCTTACTAATTCTACGAAACCCAACCATGTAAACTTCAATGTTAATGTAAAGCAAATCTAGTATGAAATCATTAAGTCCAGATGAAAACGAATTTGATATTATGGTCTGTTTTTTTAAGCTTGATGGAGGTCTAGGGAGTGAAAATAAAAAATACATGAACAAAAAAATCGACCAATAATGAACCCTCTCCCTTAATATTGTGTTGTGTGACTGTTGTATATGTAAGTTTCTCGCAAAGCTCTTGGATTATGTAGACCTGTGACACCCACACACACACCCACACACACACACACACACACACACATAAAGCAGGAATCTGTTCCAAATCTGTTCTTCGACTTGCCAAACACTCTTTCATCAATACTAAATGAACTGAACTATCCAACTCTAGCACTTCCCGAATTTTCTGGCATCTAGCCTAAAACCTCTCCAACAATATTTTGTCCTCATCTTTCCCTCCCCTTTTCCACACTGATGACACAACCATTATTTCTTCCTCTGACAAAGCTGAACTCTTCCCTCAAACTTTTGCTAGAAACTCCCTCTCAACCCACCTCTCTCCTACTTATGCCTAATATCCTAATCTCTTCTAAGAATGTATTTTCTACACTCTCTGGGCTTAATACTAAGAAGGCGTACGGTCCGGACGGTGTTCCTCCTGTTGTACTCAAAATCTGTGCTTCCGTGCTGACTCCCTGCCTAGGAAAACTGTTTTGTCTCTGTCTCTCCTCTAACGTCTTCCGTTCTTGCTGGAAGTTTGCTCTCATTCAACCTGTCCCAAAGAAGTGTGACCGTTTTCAACCCTCCAACTATTGTCCAATTGCTCTCATCTCTTGTATCTCTAAAGTTTTTGAAATTATTCTTGCTTCCAAATTTCTTAAGCATTTCTCTTCTCATAATTTACTCTCAGATCGCCAGTATGGCTTCCTTAATACTTAAAGAGCGGGGCCCGACTTAAGTCCGTATCTAAAAAGCAGCAAGTTAGGAGCATTATTAAGGCTTTCAAAGGGTTAAAATCGACTGCAAATGGCCGGGAGCGCAGCAGGCCACACGGCCGACACCCAGGGCTTACCGCCGCCCACTGACTCACGCTCCCTCTGTTCTCGAGAGGCCGGCAGTGTAGCCAGTAGGGACTGTAGCTGGAAAAAATATGCCGCTATACGCTAAACTCCCATGTTGGTGGTACCACTGCATCAAAACTACGAGTGCTATGTAGCTCGTTCTGGTCTCATTTTGAAGCTTGTAGTGCCGAGTATTTTGCTGAATACATTTCTTTTCATGCAGATACTTGATTGATCATTCAGGAGGGCCTGAATATGCCCAAAATAGCCCAAAACCCCCCGCTAGACGAGGGTTAAAAGTTGCTCTATTGGTGATCTTCTTTCATATCTTACTAACTCTTGATCATCCTCCTTTCGGGACTTCGGTGAGACCTTTTCTATTGCACTAGACATATCAAAGGCCTTCGATAGAGTCTGGCACAAATATTTAATTTCTAAACTACCCTCCTTCAATTTCTATTCCTCCATCTGTGCCTTTGTCTCTAATTTCCTTTCCGGCCGTTCCATAGCTGCGGTTGTTGATGACCATCGATCACTTCCTCATTCTATCAACTCCGGTGTTCCTCAGGGCTCTGTCCTATCTCCTATTCTCTTTTCTAATTTTCATAAATTATCTTCTAAACTGTACCTCCAGTTCCATCCATTGATACGCAGACGACTCTACCTTACACTACTCACTTAGTTTTCCTGAATGCCCCAGCCAGCAATCCCTCATAGACAAACGTAATGAAGCCATGCAACACTTATCTTCTAATCTAATTACTATTTCCAATTGGGGCAGAGAAAACCTTGTTATCTATAATGCTTCCAAAACCCAATTTCTTCATCTTACTACCAGTTCAGAACTCCCAGCGGACTATCCCATACAATTCAACTATACAAAACTCAATCCTTCATCTTCTCCCAATATTCTTGGTGTTTCATTTTCTTCTGCTCTCACTTGGAAGGACCACATTACCAGTCTTGCTAAGGCAGCCTCCCAGAAGCTGGGTGTGCTTAACTGCCTCAAGGGGTTCTTTACCCCTGCACAGCTTCGTGCTCTGTACAGGGGCACAGTGCGTCCTTGTATTGAATATTGTTCACATGTGTGGGGAGGATCCTCTCACACCACACTCCTGGATAAAGTAGAAAGAAAAGCCTTTCGTATCATTAACTCCCGCCCACTCACCAACTCTGCAATCTCTCTCTCTTCGCCGCAATGTAGCATCGATCCCACTATTCTATCGCTACTATAATAATCAATGTTCCTCAGAGCTTTCCCAGTGTTTTCCACCTCCTCTATGTAGGGTACGTAGTACTCGTCTTGCAACACAATCCCACCACTACCCTGTGCAACTCTCCAATCCAAGAGTGAAACGTTATTCATAGACTTTCTTCTATTCAACTGCTGAGCTCTGGAACTCTCTCCCAGAATCAGTCTTTCCCTCTTCCTATGACTTAAATTGCTTCAAACTCCGTGTGTCCAGGCATTTTGGCTCGAACGTCCCTTGATATTGACCCTGTCACTCTTTCAACTCTGGGGGAGGCACTCGATACAGGCTGTTCTGCCTTTTGTCTCCCTCACTCACATAGAAAACAAAATAAACGTCAAATTGATGATTGAATGCAACACTGTTTAGATTAATTGCCTACATGACAGTAACATTTAACCATAGTCAGCCATCAATAATACACCAGGTTGGCCATATACTTGCAGTCTGTTGGTCGGCTTTCAAATATACGACAACACCCCGTGAAATATTACCCAAACGTGTGTGCCATAATATTTATGTGTGTGTGCCCGATAAAATGTTGGCGGCAAATACTGCACGTAAGAGTTGGTGTGAGATCCGAGGTACTACCGATATTGCCGGTGTAATCCCGGGGAATATTATGTACTCTCAGGTAAAGACCGATCAGAAGCCGATTATTATACTTTATTAATGCTACAGCCAGATAATTCTATTCAGCTTAGAATTAATGTATTTAGTTATATTTTAGTATATTAAATGGCCAACTAAAACTCCAATACGAACATGTTTATCCTACGTTGAATATAAACATCAGGTGGATTTGTCAATATATATCCATCAGTCTGGTCTGCATAAAACTACAACCTAAAATGTTGCTTCTTTATGCGTCCGTGCCACTCCAAAGTACGACCCAGACATTATGTTCTGATATACCGTACACAAACCGTCCTAAAGTACCGCCCTCATTGTGCCAACTCCACGGAAACTGAGACATAACTTCAGCCGCAAAATCGCTCTATGTTTGTATTAATTAAGTGGCAGGGGATTATCACAGGATTATTTTTGATTTATATGTTATTTTATTTTTGTATTCAATACTATATATTTTCTTTCAAACATATAAACTCTCTCTTTCTCGCCCTCCCTCTCCCTCTCCCTCTCCCTCTTTATCTTATCTATCTATTTAAGTACTAACTCCAAAGCAATTAGGTTGTTAGTCATATTATTATTATTATGCTGTAAACTACCGAAGCTCCCCAACTGGGTGCAAAGGTAAAGAATGAATCCACACAGAATACCCGAAACCACTGGAGAAAAGCAACAACAACTAAGAAAAACATAATAAAAACACAAATAAACGGGACTAGGTTGAGAACCCAAGAGAAGAAATTTGGTATTCGAGTAGGATGATAAGAATTATAAAATCACAAATCACAAATATCCAATTTAAAAACCCTTGTTGAAATACAGGTCAATTATATTTAGAAAAAACAAATGTATTATATTTTGTTTTATGTGTGTCAAGAAGACAAAAAGCAGGTTTTTCGTAACGAGTGTCTCCCTCAAAGCCAAAAGAGTGACAGAGAGCTAAATTCAAGGGACATTGGGGTCTAAATGCCTGGGCACACACAGTTTAAAGCAATCAACTCATAGGATGAAGGAAACATTGATTGAGGGAGAGAGTTCCAGAGTTCACTTGTTGAGTATAAGAAAGACTGAGAAAATTTACTAATTCTTGGGTTGGAAAGATGAACAGAATATGAGTGGGACTGTGTTGAAAGTCGGGTGCCTCGAACTCGCCGCAAGGGAGGGGATATGCACAGTTCTGAGAAACACTGACTGTTGTAATAACGATAGATAAATATATGAGATGCAACATTGCAGCGTGTAGAAAGAGATTGTAGGGAACTAGTAGAAGACAGTGAGTTGATGAGGCGAAATACTTATAACTCTACTCTTTCGAGAAGTACGGTATGGACCGTACGGGTGGAACATCCCCACACAAGCGACCAATACTCGATACATGGGCGCACTGTGCTCCTATACAGAGCAAGAATCTGTGCGGGGTTAAAGGATCCACGGAGATGGTTGAGCACATCCAACTTCTGGGAAGCTGTTTAGTAAGAGTGGTAATATGATCTTTCCAAGAAAGGTCTGATGAAAAAGATACACCAAGAATATTGAGAGAAGATGAAGGGTTGATTTGTGTATTCTTGAAGAATAAATGATAGTCTTGTGGAAGATTGCGACGGGTAGATAGTAGAAAGTGGGTCTTGGAGGCATTAAAAGTAACAAGATTTTCTCTGCCCCAATCAGAAATAATTGAGATGAGAAGATAGGCTTGTTATGGCCTCGTCACATGACTTTTGGAGTGATTGCATGCTGGATTATGTTAGTTGAATAGTGTAAGGTAGAGCCAACAGCATATGAGTGGATAGGACTAGAGGTACAGTTGAAGAGATCATTAATAAATATTAGAAAGAGAAATTAAAACAGGACATAACCCTGAGGAACACTGGAGTTGAGAGGTTGAGGAAGTGAGCGATGGCCATCCACAACTGCAGCTATGGAACGGTCAGAAAGGAACATTAAGCCAAGAGCAAATATAGAGGGATAAAACCAAAGGAGGGTAGTTTGGTAATAGGAGATTTGTGCCGGACTCTATCGAAGGCTTTCGATATGTCAAGATTTAGGAAGATAAAATTTAGTAAGATCACCAGTACAGTGGTCCTTAACCCTTCCAGCCCGGGTGTCCTATTATAAGGACACCGCGGCAGATGGGCCGGTACCTGGGCGTCCTTATAAAAGGCAGTAAGCTTGAAAGCCTATTCAGCTTGGTCTGAACGCCGTGCGTCCGACGCATGTAAACAAAGCCGGTCATTGCGTCACCGCACCTCCAAAAACAAGAAGGCGACGTCGGATCAATGTTGTTGTTGTATGATATGACGAAATTAGTGTCTGAAAAGCTCCGATATTGTCAACATCACGGCAAAATTCGCTCCACGGAAATCTTCATCACAACTGAACCAGTTGACTTAGAGAGCTCTACTTAACGCCAGTCTACAGATTGGAAACCGCACTACGTTTAGGGATGCGTGGGAAATTTCTAGCAGTTAAAATAACAAAGATACAGTGGCCTAGGCCTAGACGTTTTTCGGCCAGATAGCCCGGATACCCCACACTGTCCTTTTGTAAGGCAGCCTGGGGCGGGAAGGTTAAGGAATCCTTACTGGCAATCTGAAAGTAGGTTATGGGAATTTAAATGTTTAAGAATTTATGAATTAAGAATAGTTTTAAAAATTTTACAGATGCAAGAAATTAGAGCAGTTGGACAATAGTTGGAGGGTTAAGAGCGGTCACCCTCCTTTGGAACAGATTGAATGAAAGCAAACTTCCAGCAAGAAGGAAAGATGTTAGAGGAAAGACAGAGACAGAAGGGTTCGCATAGGCAGGGAGGAACACCATCTGGTCCACATGCCTTCTTAGTATTTAGCCCAGAGAGGGCAGCAAGTACATCCTTAGAAGATATTAAGATGCTAGGCATAAGTAAGAAAGAGGGGAATGGAGAGGGAGGATTATCAATGGGATCATCCAAGTTGGAATTTTTAACAAAAGTTTGAATGAAGAAGTAAGGGTGTGCCGTCAGAATAAAAAATAGGAGGGAAAGACGAGGAAATAAATGTTGGAGAGGTGTTTGGTTAGATGCCAGAAAGCTTGGGAAAAGCTAGTGTTAGAAAGTTAAGAGCAATAGCTATTTTGGCGGGTGTGGTACCGTTTGAATGCTTCCTCCTTACAGCAGTAGAACAAGCATCAGTAAACTAAGATTTGTTTTCATTAGACTGAAAGATAGTAAATGGAATGTATGCCTCCATGCCCGAGGGGATTACCACGGTTAGGCATTCAGCACACTCCGAGAATCCCCGGCCACAGAAGCAAAAATCATTCCCAGTCGGCAGCACCAAAAGTGTCACAAGCGCTACCATTTGGGAAGATCGGATGGCCATACTGAATTTGAATTTATTGATAGAAATCTTGGCACCGCAACAACAAGGTCATATGGCACCGAACAAGCTAACATATTTGCTGAAAACTAAAATCGTAAAAACAACGCTTAAAATTAGATATCAAAGGAAAATCAATGCAATCACAAAAACTGAAAGAGGCCAGCCTTTTTCAAAAATAAAAACACATCATCTCCAGAGGAACCAGCCTCTCCTCCAAGCACCGAAGAGAGACAGTGAGTACCATCTGCCTTCCGGTGCCGCAATGGCAACCTCCGGCGTAAGTCGACCAAACTGGGACACTCAACCAGCAAGTGCCTGACAGTAAGGGGAACTAGACAGTCATCGCAGAACGGTGGTACACCTCCACACATAAGGAACTTGTGTGTTAGTCTGGTATGTCCAATGCGGAGGCGAGCCGAAGTAGTTTCCAATTTGCGAGGAATGGTAGGGCAAGCTCTTGGTGAGACTAATTTGGTAACTTCCCTGAGCTTATTTACAGTAACACAATCCCACCGTGCCTGCCAACAAGCACGAACAGCAAACATGAGAGGAGTACGCAGATCAGAAGCAGGCAGAGGGTAATTTACAGTTGAAGGTCTCAAAGCTGCAGCTTTTGCCAAAGCATCCACCCTTTCATTACCTTTGACACCAACATGCGCAGGGACCCAACAACAATCCACTCTTTTCCCTCGACGATGAATGAGAAACAGCCACTCTAATATCGCTAAAACTATAGGATGGGAAGAATTAAAAGATTCCAGAGCCATGAGAGCCCCTTGAGAATCACTAAAAATAGTAAAATTATTGTTGTGGTGAGCAAACACTAATTTCAGAGCTAAAATG
The DNA here is from genome assembly GCA_032716605.1 of Paralithodes platypus. Lineage (NCBI taxonomy): Eukaryota > Metazoa > Arthropoda > Malacostraca > Decapoda > Lithodidae > Paralithodes > Paralithodes platypus. Next base: position 39,650,599 of record CM064489.1, on the reverse strand, counting down.
ATAGCAGACAATTCCGCAGTCAAAACCGAGGCAGCTAAAGGAAGACTACCTCTACGGCTGAAGTCAGGAAACACAACACCAAAACCAACACCGGAGGCAGATTTAGAGCTATCAGTATACACAGTCACAGAACTATTATGATTAGAAGAATGTTCCAAAAACAAATGAAGAAGAGACTGAGGAGTGACCGAATCCTTTGAGCCTGTAAAAAACCTGCAGAATGATGGTTAAGGCAGGACCCAGGGGGCAATCCTTGAAATCTGCACGGGACTCACAGGAATCTTCGACAGATTAAGCTCCTTCATAACTTCTCGAACTCTATAGCCAAAAGGATGAGGCATTCGAGGATGTTGACCATAATATGAAAACAAATATTGACCCGAAAGACGGGTACAAACAAGAGAGTCTGGAAGGCGCCGAATCCGAAACCAACAACGTACAACGTACAACCACAGATTGACGCAGTAAATCTAAAGGAGGTACACCAGCCTCCACCAGCAAGCTGGGAATCGGAGACGACCGAAAAGATCCAGTTGCAAGAGCATGATGAACAGCATCTAGAATCTTAAGTCTGGAGTCCGTGGCAGAGGAGTAGACCTCACAGCCATACGACAGTTTGGATGTGACAAATGCCTGAAACAAAATTAAATGCAGGAGTGTTCTGCGATCAGCAACCCAAGAGGTGTGTGACAGAACCCTTAACAGATTCAAAGCCTTCATACACGATGCCTTCAGAATTGTCAAGTGTGGAACCCAAGTCAAACGGCAATCAAACGTGAGACCCAAGTACTGTGTCTCTGCCACAGAGCATTAGATCACGGTCTGGGTGAACCCCTCGAATCCTGCAAAAGTGCATAGCCACAGTCTTTGATGGGGAAAACCGAAAGCCATTGGAATCAGCCCATGCAGAAATCCTGTCCAACGAAAGTTGCATACGTCTCTCAATAGCAGACATGCGGGAACCAGAAAACCAGATAGCCAAGTCATCCACATATAGGGACGAGGAAACCCCAGCAGGCACAGCGTCTAGAATGCTATTGACGGCCGCCTCAAACAAAAATGCACTTAAGATGCAACCCTGAGTGACACCTTCCTCCTGGCACAGTTGGCCATACTGAAGAGATAGGACTGGTAACAGATATACTGTAAGGTTATGATCGGAAGAGCCCAATGGAGCGAAATGTTTTACAGTGTAAGCAGCAGGATTAGAGGTTAGAAGTAAGTCAAGGATGCTGGGTCGATCTCCAAGGGGGTTAGGGATACAAGTAGGGTGCTGGACTTACTGCTCTTGGTCATTTAGAATAGAAAATATATATGCTTCTTCACCAAGTTAGTGAAATGAGAGGAGAGCCATTGGCGATGATGAACATTGAAATACCCTAAGATAGATTTTTCAGAGAAAGGAGAGGTGTTTCATTTAATAATTTAGACAGATAAAGAATTTAGGGAAGTCAGTATAGTCAGGGGATAGATAGACAACACACAAATATTTAGATTGAAAGTGACAGGAAAGCTTGAGCCAGAGCGTTGATACTTCAAAAGGGTCGAAGTTTGGAACATCAGTGCTTTAACAAGACCCCATTCTGCCCAATTTGATATTGCTTTTCATTGGATTTGTCTTGTTAATTTTACCACAATGCTAGTTACAAAATATGTAACCGGTACCGATAACAATATATCTGTAAAGCAAACTAAATAATTATCTTGAGTGAGTCTTTTTTTTGGCAGAAAGATGTATATATGTTCATAATGATAGTTACACACCACAGACAGACTTACTCTATGATGGTCTAATTAGTTTAATAAAACTTCAAGCATTTAAAACATATTTGTGTATAATAATTATAACAATGAATAAGAAAACAAACACTGATACTCAGATGGATAAAATACATTTTAATCTACCCACACTCTCTCACTATACAATATCAATAAAAACGAAACATATTAAAGTTGAAATTGTTGAGGAGGCGTTGAAGCGACTTTTAAATGTCACTTTGCATATTAAAACTCGTGGCAAACTTACAAATTTAATACCCGGTAAGTCAATACGATGGACGGTATTTTACCGAACTTTGAGTATATAACTTTACATTTTCATCGATTGTAATGTCAAGGACTGGTCGGTCGGTCGGTCGGTCGGTCGGTCGGTCGGTCGGTCGGTCGCTCTCGCTCTCGCTCTCGCTCTCGCTCTCGCTCTCGCTCTCTCTCTATATATATATATATATATATATATATATATATATATATATATATATATTGTTACGTATCTTGATCCTCAAGTGGTTAACTTGATGAATCTAGATAGCACAGAGATATATATTAAGGTATCACTCAGCTGAAGGCAAAACAAAAGTAAAATCTAATAAAATTATTTCCTGTTGTTGCTTCCTTTCCTTTTGGATCTCAGGACTTGGTATCCTTTATTGACTGATACTCTTCAATTATGTAAAAATACTGAAACTAATTAAAGTCATGTAGTATTTATAAAGAATTATTATTTAACCGAAGCTTAGTAGGCTATGGTTATGAACCGAAGAAGTTATATCTAAAGAAGGACTATTAATTCTATAAAAAGTCTTGAAAGATAAATATTGAGGTAAGAATATTTCTGTCTCTTACCCTTTTTGAAATGAATATATAGTTTTCTTATATGTCCTTTTATTTATATGTAATGTAGTTATTATTCTTGGTTCTTGTCTTACGTTAATTGTATTATATTATTATTATCATCAGGATTAATATCAAAGTCACATAAAAAGTTAGATATATATTTAATAATTAGTTAAATGTATTTCTTAACCACGTAACATTGAGGTTTGATTAAGAGTAAATTAAGTTACAGGATCGCTTCATAGATTCGATTCAGGTCTCACTCAAATAATATGAAAAGCAAAAATGATATTTTGAAGCTAAAAGAATTGTCTTCAGCTTAGGAAATCACTAGAAGTAACATTAAAACAGCCATGTTAGTCTAAGGCGATATTACTAATAAGAGACAATAGCATCACCGTACTAAGCACCGTTAAGCAATGTAAGCTTAATTAAAAGAAAATGAAATAACTCGTAAGTATTAATATAAAACAATAGTATTACTTTTATCATAACCCAATTACTTAAAGAGTTGCTTTAGTCCACAAGTTAGTAAACTAAAATAGTTAAGTACATAATAGTAGCGTTAACGTTAATTCCCAATCACATATCTCACTAACCAACATAACGTAAGTATTAATATAAAACAATAGTATTACTTTCATCATAACCCAATTACCTAAAGAGTTGCTTTAGTCCACAAGTTAGTAAACTAAAATAGTTAAGTACATAATAGTAGCATTAACATTAATTCCCAATCAAATAGTTAAGTACATAATAGTAGCGTTAACGTTAATTCCCAATCAAATAGTTAAGTACATAATAGTAGTATTCAACGTTAATTCCCAATCAAATAGTTAAGTACATAATAGTAGCGTTAACGTTAATTCACAATCAAATAGTTAAGTACATAATAGTAGCATTAACGTTAATTCCCAATCACATATCTCACTAACCAACATAACGTAAGTGTTTACACCGAACACACTTAACACACACTTATATAATCTGACTGACAGTCACAATCCCATTATAATACTTCACCCCGTCTTCCTCTAGCTGCAAGTTCACCTTCCCCAACTCCAAATGAGACTGATTTGAATGCCCACTACTCGGGTCTTATATACTAAACAATGATGGTGTAGGAACGAATCAGGAGGCGGGATATGGTGCGCGCCCCAATCACAGCTCCTCGAGTTGCGTAGCAGGTGCATGGTCCAATGGGGTCTCCTGGCGTCGATCATACGTCATAGCGTCGGGTCATCGAAGTACTTTGCAGGGTCCCCCATGACGCACGCAGGTGTGAAGGCTTGTTTGCTGGTATGCGGACGAGCTGGTTTCCCACTCACTGGTTCGCTCGCTAGTCTGCTTCGCCGCCTGGGTAGTTTGGCACTCCTTCAACTCTAATTCTAACTCTTAAATTAACATACAGGGCTCCGTATGTCAGAATATATATATATATATATATATATATATATATATATATATATATATATATATATATCTCGCAAAAATTTTATGTTTTTGTTATTATCATTATTTTTCTTTCTTTCTTTTATTATCAGTTTAGCTTGGAATAGAATAATATAAAATGTAAACATAATTACTGAGTTAGCTAACACAGTATCACTCTTTTCTTCAATACAGAAGCTCACACACAGATGCTATTTGCTACCATGTATTTCTGCTAGACGTTCGACGACACTCTTCACATGTAAGTTTATTAATTTAGCTGTACACTGAACACTTGTGTTGACCAGGTGTGTTATGGAGGTGGGTGTGGTTATTAATTTAGCTGCACACTGAACACTTGTGTTGATCAGGTGTGTTGTGGAGGTGGTTGTGGTTATTAATTTAGCTGTACACTGAACACTTGTGTTGATCAGGTGTGTTGTGGAGGTGGTTGTGGTTATTAATTTAGCTGTACACTGAACACTTGTGTTGACCAGGTGTGTTATGGAGGTGGTTGTGGTTATTAATTTAGCTGTACACTGAACACTTGTGTTGATCAGGTGTGTTGTGGAGGTGGTTGTGGTTATTAATGTAGCTGTACACTGAACACTTGTGTTTACCAGGTGTGTTGTGGAGGTGGTTGTGGTTATTAATTTAGCTGTACACTGAACACTTGTGTTGATCAGGTGTGTTGTGGAGGTGGTTGTGGTTATTAATTTAGCTGTACACTGAACACTTGTGTTGATCAGGTGTGTTGTGGAGGTGGTTGTGGTTATTAATTTAGCTGTACACTGAACACTTGTATTGACCAGGTGTGTTGTGGAGGTGGTTGTGGTTATTAATTTAGCTGTACACTGAACACTTGTGTTGATCAGGTGTGTTGTGGAGGTGGTTGTGGTTATTAATTTAGCTGTACACTGAACACTTGTGTTGATCAGGTGTGTTGTGGAGGTGGTTGTGGTTATTAATTTAGCTGTACACTGAACACTTGTGTTTACCAGGTGTGTTGTGGTTATTAATTTAGCTGTACACTGAACACTTGTGTTGACCAGGTGTGTTGTGGAGGTGGTTGTGGTTATTAATTTAGCTGTACACTGAACACTTGTGTTGACCAGGTGTGTTGTGGAGGTAGTTGTGGTTATTAATTTAGCTGTACACTGAACACTTGTGTTGATCAGGTGTGTTGTGGAGGTGGTTGTGGTTATTAATGTAGCTGTACACTGAACACTTGTGTTTACCAGGTGTGTTGTGGTTATTAATTTAGCTGTACACTGAACACTTGTGTTGACCAGGCGTGTTGTGGAGGTGGTTGTGGTTATTAATTTAGCTGTACACTGAACACTTGTGTTGACCAGGTGTGTTGTGGAGGTGGTTGTGGTTATTAATTTAGCTGTACACTGAACACTTGTGTTGACCAGGTGTGTTGTGTAGGTGGTTGTGGTTATTAATTTAGCTGTACACTGAACACTTGTGTTGACCAGTTGTGTTGTGGAGGTGGTTGTGGTTATTAATTTAGCTGTACACTGAACACTTGTGTTGACCAGGTTATGTTGTGGAGGTGGTTGTGGTTATTGTACACTGAACACTTGTGTTGACCAGGTTATGTTGTGGAGGTGGTTGTGGTTATTGGTTGATATGGTTCTTGTGGTTGCAGGTAGTGAGTTGTACTGTAGGTAGTGATTATAGTAGTGAGTGTAGATAGTGTTTAATTATAGTAATTTTTGTGGCTCGATATCTACCTATAGAAAACCGTATACAAAACATGAGTCTATCGGCAGTCTCCCTACCTACCTATCCCCCTGTCCACTTTCTCCGGCCTGTTTTACTTCTACTGCCTCTTATTCAAATGTTCCTATTATTTAACCTTGTTGTAATTATTCCCCTCCAAAGCTTTCCACTAAATGTCTTCTCACTCATCCTGTGTAACCACCAACCTTACTTAAATACCCCCCCCCCCCTCTCTCTCTCTCTCTCTCTCTCTCTCTCTCTCTCTCTCTCTCTCTCTCTCTCTCTCTCATGAATATTGTTTCCACCAAGGCCTTCTATTATAATTTGGCGTTTGCGTTCATGGGTAACCACACACACACACACACACACACACACACACACACACACACACACACACACACACACACACACACACACACACACACACACACACACACACACACACACACACACACACACACACACACACACACACACACACACACACACACACACACACACGTAATCGTATAACTCAGGAACACCACATTTGTCAATATACTATATTCTTCATAAACTGTACACACACCAACATACAACATCACACCTAATAACCATATACAGTACATACAGTACACTGAAGCACACCACATAATTCAACATAGAGTTTTATAAGCCTACACCACACACATACCCTGCATTCTAGCGTAGCTTACCACCAACACATATTATATTGTGAGACCAACAACAAACTTCACCAAAGCTGTCCCTCATACCTCATACCTCATGATCGCCCTCGTCTGCTGCCTCTTACCTGTAACAAGATAAAGGTTATTAATACATATACTGGTATTGGGTACAGTTAGAAACATAAATTATATCACGATGCCATGTACAGCATCTCACAGTATTGTTGTATTCTTTTAAGTAACAGTAAAGTACCAAAAATCTAGCAAACCATATTTCGGTGTGAGCATCCTAGGTTCGAATCCCTGGACTGCCACATGTATTTGTTGATTTCAGTAATTGAGTTTAGGAGTAAAGTCGGTTGGTGGAGGGAACATAATAATTAATTACTTTACATTTAGAGAGTATATAACACAAAAATAGCATATCCATCTATCCTCTGGCAGATTCACTACATATCAAGGTGATCAAAACCTGTGTCCAATAACAACATGAATTAGTTGTCTAATTGTCTATCTATCTATTACCAGAGGCGATTGCACAGTGGTTAGCGTGGTGGACTACATACCAAATGAACCTCAGTTCGAGTCCCCGCCAAACATCAGGGTTTTTTCAGAGGTGATCTGATAATTCCGGTTGTTTTATAAATATCCTGGCTACACCAAAACATCAAGAAAATACCCCCTATACCGTCACCAATGCATAGCATAGAAGATTCCCGACCATATTCAAAATGGCTGTGAATGACCACATAGCTGCTCTCTACATATCAAGAGACGTGTAAAAATAAGGTGTTGTCATATAGTGTAACACATATGAAGCACCCAACATCTCGAGGCTTCAATCGATAATCTTGGGGCCTCGCAAGAGTTAAAGACTACTGATCAGCCTACAGTCCCGAAGTTGAGACATACAAAAACTCTTCCAGGCCGCCCTGTGTAACCGACAATGTTCATCCTTTCTCCCAACCCATTCCTCTCTCCCTCACACATCTCTCCACTCCATCCCTCCACCTCACTCTCGGTTTATCCTTCTCTCTAAACCTTTCCACCTCGCTCTCATATACCCTCTTTGCCATCCACACGCTCTCCATTCACTGACACATGAGCCCACTGTCCCCTTATACAAAGCAAAACGCTGTGAGGGGGTAGAGGAACCCACGGAGACGGTTGAGCGCACCTAACCTCTATGAAGTTACTTTAGCATGAGTGGTAATATGATCTTTTCCAGAAAGGTTAGGAGCAAAATAAACACAAAGAATACTGAGACAAGATGAAGGGTTGATTAGTGTATTGTTGAAGAATACGTGATAGTTGTGTGAAAGATGGTGATGGGTAGATAACTGGAGAAATTGGATTTTGGAAATATTGAAAGTAACAAGATATTCTCTGCCCCAATCGAAAATAGTTGAAAGATCAGAAGATATGCGTCATATGGCCTCATCGTATGAGTTTTCGAGCTGTTGAATAGAAGAAAGATTGGGAGTATCATTTTAGTCTTGGGTTTGAAAATTGCACAGAGTAGGGGTGGGATTGTGTTGCAAGACGGATACTACGTACCCTATGCAGAGGAGGCGGTATACTCTGAGAGAGCTCTGAGGAACACTGATTATTATAATAGCGATAGAATAGCGAGAGAAATGTAACATTGCGGTGAGCATAGAGAGATTGCAGAGTATCGGTGAATAGACGAGAGTTAATGACACAAAAGGCTTTCTTTTCTACTTTGTCTAGAAGTGCTGTGTAAGAGGATCCTCCCCACAAATGTGAACATCACTCAATACAAGGACGCACTGTGGCACAGTACAGAGCAAGAATCTGTGCAGGGGTAAAGGACCTATTCATCCCTTATATCTTGAAGACTATATTTACACTCTTTGCCAAAGATTCATTTATGTCTTGATGTATAGTTTTAAGTGCTTGCATTCATAAACCAATGTAAACTTTATTTCACTACTTATGCACTCCTATAACTATTAAGATATGTATACTGTATCCACCATTTCTACACTTATTTAAAATAAACCTTGTACGCCGAAGCTCATATAAGTGTTGTAATTTAACTTCCCAGTTCTTTAACCCGGGAATGACGGGTGTCCTCAATTGAGTCTGTAGTGAGATTTTTTATTTTTCACATAGAAAATACAAAACAACCTCACTACAGACTCAATTGAGGTAATTCCCGGGGTTTTTTATTATATTTTTTTCTATGTGATTGAGGGAGGCAAAAGGCATAACTGCCTATAGCGAGTGCCTCCCCCATAGTTGAAAGAGTGACCGGGCCAAAATCAAGGGACGTTCGAGCCAAAATGCCTGGACACACTGAGTTTGAAGACATTTAAGTCATAGGAAGAGGGAAAGACTGATTCTGGGAGAGAGTTCCAGAGCTCAGCTGTTGAGTAGAAGAAAGTTTGAGAGTAACGTTTCACTCTTGGGTTGGAGAGCTGCACAGAGTAGGGGTGGGATTGAGTTGCAAGATGGGTACCACATGCCCTACGTAAAGGAGGTGGTATACACTGGGAAAGCTCTGAGGAACACTGATTATTATAGTAGCGATAGAATAGCGAGAGAGATGCAACATTGCGGCGGAGAGTGAGAGATTGCAGAGAGTTGGTGAGTGGACGGGAGTTAGTGATACGAAAGGCCTTCCTTTCAACTTTGTCTAGGAGAGCGATGTGAGAGGAACCTCCCCACACATGTGAACAATACTCAATACAAGGATGCACTATACCCCTGTACAGAACAAGAAGCTGTGCTGGGGAAAAGAACCCCCTAAGGCGGTTGAGCACACCCAGCTTCTGGGAGGCTGCCTTAGCAAGACTGGTAATATGGTCCTTCCAAATGAGAGCAGAAGAAAAAGAGACACCAAGAATATTGAGAGAAGATGAAGGATTGATTTTTGTATTGTTGAAGAATAAGGGATAGTCCGCTGGGAGTTCCTTACGGGTAGATAGATGGAGAAATTGGGTTTTGGAAGCATTAAAGGTAACAATGTTTTCTCTGCCCCAATTGGAGATAGTATTTAGATCAGAATTTAAGAGTTCTATGGCTTCATTACGTTTGTCGTTGAGGGATTGCTGGCTGGGGCATTCTGAAAAACTAATGGAGTAGTGTAAAGTTGAGTCGTCTGCGTATGAATGGATGGGAATTGAGGTACAGTTGAGGAGATCATTTATAAAAATTAGAAAGATAATAGGAGATAGGACAGAGCCCTGAGGAACACCGGAGTTTATAGGGTGAGGAAGTGAACAATGGCCGTCCACAACCGCCGCGGTATGGAACGGCCGGAAATTAAATTAGAGACAAAGGCACAGATGGAGGGATAGAAACCGAAGGACGGTAATTTAGAAATTAAAGATTTGTGCCAGACTCTATCGAAGGCTTTCGATATGTCTAGTGCAATAGAAAAAGTCTCGCCGAATTCCCGAAAGGAGGATGACCAAGAGTTAGTAAGATATGAAAGAAGATCACCAGTAGAGCGACCCTTAAGGAAGCCATACTGGCGATCTGAGAGCAGATTATGAGAAGAGAAATGCTTAAGAAATTTGGAAGCAAGAACAGTTTCAAAAACTTTAGAAAGACAAGAGATGAGAGCAATTGGACGATAGTTGGAGGGTTGAGAGGGGTCACCCTTCTTTGGGACAGGTTGAATGTGAGCAAATTTCCAGCATGAAGGGAAGACGTTAGAGGATAGACAGAGACGAAAGAGTTTGCCTAGGCAAGGAGTCAGCACAGAAGCCCAGTTTTTGAGAACAACAGGAGGAACACAGTCCGGACCGTACACCTTATTAGTATTAAGCCCAGAGAGGGTAGAAAGTACATCTTTAGATGAGATTAGGATATTAGGCATAAGTAAAAGAGAGGAGGGTGGAGAGGGAGGAATAGCACCGGAATCATCCAATGTGGAGTTTCTAGCAAAAGTTTGAGCGAAGAGTTTAGCTTTGTCAGAGGAAGAAGTGATGGTTGTGCCAGAATAGTTTCAAAAACTTTAGAAAGACAAGAGATGAGAGCAATTGGACGATAGTTGAAGGGTTGAGAGTGGTCACCCTTCTTTGGGACAGGTTGAATGAGAGCAAACTTCCAGCAAGAAGGGAAGACGTTAGAGGAGAGACAGAGACGAAAGAGTTTGCCTTGACAGGGGGTCAGCACGGAAGCACAGTTTTTTAGTACAACAGGATGAACACCGTCCAGACCGGACGCCTTCTTAGTATTAAGCCCAGAGAGGGTAGAAAGTATATCCTTAGAAGAAATTAAGATATTAGGCATAAGTAGGAGATGGAGGAATAGCATCGGAATTATCCAAGGTGGAGTTTCTAGCAAAAGTTTGAGCGAAGAGTTCAGCTTTGTCAGAGGAAGAAGTGATGGTTATGCCAATATCAGAGTGGAAAAGGGGAGGGAAAGACGAGGAAGAGAAATTGTTGGAGAGGTTTTTGGCTAGATGCCAGAAAGCTTGGGAAGAGCTAGAGTTGGATAGTTCAGTGCATTTATTATTGATGAAAGAGTGTTTGGCAAGTCGAAGAACAGATTTGGCTTGATTCCGGGCAGAAACATAGGAAGAATGAGAGTCTTGAGTTTTAAGGCGTCGGTACCGTTTGAATGCTTCCTCCTTATTGCGTACAGCAGTAGAACAGGAGTGAGTAAACCAAGATTTTTTAGCATTAGTCTGAGAGAAAGGAATGGAATGTATGCTTCCATGCCCGAAAGGATTCCCTCGGTAAGGGTTAAGGGCAGCGCACTCATACGGATATGTTTCTACGACTAAAGGATAATTAGTGTTTGGTCGATGTCAGACAAACAAACATACATTCTTGTTCCTGTTACTCAATGTATCTATATAAGCCTTCAACATTCATTATTTTCGATTTCCACCTTGTAGGCTTTCAATACCCTCCCTCCTTCTCTCTCTCTGTTGACCAGTTAAAATTAACACTGTAGCTCACTTATGGAATAGCTAAATCGGCAGATTTCCACACATTATATCTTTGTATTTGCTGTAACGTTTTCTTTACAAGTTATCTAAAGCCTTCACACACATCACAGGTCCTTGAATCAAATCGGGCTTGTTATGCACAGTTTAATACCATATTCTATATTTACCTTTCAGTACCAGCCCAAACAACGTACTTGTTGAAGGCTATGCACATGCAAGATAATGTTTTGTTTTAACTGTATTAGTCTAGCCACCCATAGTAACACCAGTAGCAACCAATGGGGTGGCACTACTAAACATTATATGTTGTAAACTCGTTTCCACGTTGCCTTAACTAACACACTATTATTTTCCTACCACATCGTAAATAACTTTCTCCGTTCAGTCGATGAGGTATTAGCTACATCTTCTATTCATACCATAATGGTAAGACAAATCAAACTACAATAACTGAAAACACATATAATATTAATACGCCTTTATATATATTATATAAATCGGCTAATCAATTCAATATGAAAGCACAAGATATTTATCGTTCTATCATTAAGAAAGTTTTGTTACCCGTGATTCTAGTCTACCGTTGATATATACTATATATCAATATATATCAATATATATCAATATATATATATATATATATATATATATATATATATATATATATATATAACTCGCTAGGAAAATTAAAACAATGGAACACTAAGCTTTCATCTATTCTCTCAAGACATCTTCAGGGTATTACCCTGAAGAAATCTTGAGAGAATAGGCAAAAGTTTGGTGTTCCATTGTTTCAATTTCCCTAGCGAGTTTTACTACATAATTTGATCACACGTATTTGTGATTTACCTCCATATATATATATATATATATATATATATATATATATATATATATATATATATATATTGCCGGACGCCATGATCCCCGAAGGTATGGCCATGAACAAAACTGCCCCATGCACCTCTGCACCCGGTCAGTTGACGCACCGCCTTCACTCATATACTTCGTAATTCCATCCTTCCACCTCTCACTCGGTTTAACTCTCCCTCTCTGTCCTTCCACCTCACTCTCCTACACTCTCTTAGTCATTCTCTCGCTTCCCATACATTCCACATGGCTGAACCATGTCAAGGTGTTCCTTTTCACACTTTCCAGCATATATACATCCTCACCGCACCTCTCTCGTACTTCCTCATGCGTCTGTCTATTGCTCCATGTAACTCTGCACGCACTTCTCATGTAACTCATTTCCACCCTCTCACTCTTGGTTTGAGTCTCTTCACCAACGCCCATGCTTCGCTTCCATAATTCAATGTCGGGATTACCACACTGTCATGTAAGGACTTCTGACCACCCTATTTCTTGTTACTGCTTTCAGCATTCCTACAACCCTCTTCCCCTGTTGCACCCTCTCCCGCACTTCTTCATCCATACTCCCATCTTTACTCAACACACTGCCCAAATACTTAAATGAGCTGACATTCTCTATAACCTGACCGTTCAACCTCACCTCACACGTTGTGGCTGCACCACTTTCAAAGACCATAACCTTGCTCTTCCCCACATTTACCTTCAGATTCCGTTTTTCACACACTGTTTGAAACATATTTACCAGCCCCTGCAACTCCCATTCACTATCGCTCATCAGAACTGTATCATCAGCAAACATCAGTACAGGCAACTTGCACTTGTTTCCTTCCCTGATCAAAGATACACCAACATCCAGTGCTCTTCCTTGTATTTCCTTCATGACTCCATCCATATATACAGTATATTGAACAGCCAAGGAGACATCACACACCCTTGCTTTAACCAAACATTCAGATCAAAGAACTTTGCTCTGCTCATTCTCCACATGTACTGATGCCTTTGCTCCCTTATACATGATCTTCTCACCTTTCAGTAACTTGCCGTCTACTCCATATATTCTCAGTACTTTCCAATAACCTTCTCTATGAACTGTGTCATAGGCCTACTCCAAGTCCATAAAGGCAGCATGCAACTTATGTCCCTTCTCCAGATATTTCTCCACAACACATTCCAGGGCAAACCTCTGATCTACACATCCTCTTCCTTCCTAAACCCACCCTGTTCGTCAGCTATCCATTTCTCCGTTCCCGCTCGGACTCTTTTAATCACTACTCTACTGTACACCTTCCCTACTACGCTTAGAAGGCATATTCCCTGGTGGTTACCACATACTCTTCTTTCCCCTTTATCCTTATACAGGGGGACTATTATTATGCCTGCCTTCCAGTCATCAGGTGCACTCACCGTCTCCCATGCTAGTTTACACATTTTCCTTACCCATTTGATCACTATCTCACCACCATACCTAAGCATTTCCCCACACACTCCATCTACTCCTGATGCTTTCCCCATCTTCACTCTTTTCATGGCTTCACACACTTCTGACCTCCTGATCCCCACCTCATCCTCCGCTACTTCTCTTCTTCTCCCTCCCATCCCCCATCCAAAAATGTTTGCTGGTGCTTCATTCCTTACATTTAGCAATTCGTTGAAGTACTCCCTCCATCTTTCGACTCTCTCTTGCTTCTCAGCTAGCACTCGCCCATTTCAGACCCTTACTATTTCCCTTGCTACCCTCTCTAACTTTCTTGACTTCTTTCCAGAACAGTTTCTTACACTCCCTCCATTTTATAATTCGATTCCTTCCAAATTCATCATCTGCTCTTCCCTTACTATCCTTCACTACTCTCTTCACCACTCTCTTTTTCTCCAAGAACCTCGCCCTTTTGTATCTCTCCAAATCTTCATTCCCTCTACTACCCAACCACTCTATAGTACGCTTTCTTCTTATCTTCAACAGCTATTTTTATCTCTTCAGTCCATCACGCTGTACCCTGGACTCCCCTCCCTCTTCTCCTTACTCCCCACACCTCCTCACATGCTACACATATATCTTCCTTAATTAATGTTTTCAATATTTTTCTAGTTTCCTCCCTAGACCTCCATCAAATTAAAAAATGCATCCATTAGATCCCCCTTCTAGATTAATGTGTACACTTTTCGGTAGAAAATTGTCCCGGCCGCGGTTCTTCCAACATTACAGGCTCACTATCGTTCACCAGGGACAAAATTGACACCTAAATAGCACAAAAGGTCTAAATATTGACGTAGAAATGGGGTGAAAGGTCTTAAAATCGACTAACTAATGGGGCAAACATCTTAACATCTGAAAACTAATGGGGCTAAACATGAGGGAGAAAGTGGTCCTGAAAACCGGCCCATCTCCCCTTAAACACTTTGCTCAACTCATCCACTTCCTCCATACCCTCCAGGTCAAACTTACCTAGTCATCTACTGCTCTCTTGAACTCTTCCCTGATCTCCCTCTTCTGCAACCTCTCCACCCTCTTCGCCACTCCACCTTCCTCTAGCCTCCCTCCAGCTCTCCTCACGCATTTATTTTTTATCGTAATTATGGCTACTACTACATAATGGTCCAACAGACTTCCCCCAATACCCCTATACACCCTAGCATCCAGCATAAAATTCTTCATTCGTTCATCCACACATTATAATCAATCAGTGCCTTTTGTTTCTCCACTGCCCCATCCCTCCTCCTCCACACCACTTTTCATGTGTACCTATGTATCATTCTGTGTCGGAAGAAAGTGTTGGCTATCCACAGCCTCCTCCCCACACACCCATTCCACACTCCCACTCTCTCACACATTTACCCCTCCATTTGTTCTCAGTCATTCCACATACATCCAGCCTGGCATTCACTAACTCATCTTGAACCTATCTCTCTTTTGTGTCATCATTCATGCCTCTTACATTCCAAGTTGCAATCCTTAGACTGTCAATGGTAGATCTCAGTTCGTCAACATTATGTCCGTCCAGATCCGAGGCTGTTCGTTCATTCATCGTTGCAGTAAGTATTTTTCACGGGTGGGGGGTCGCAAACCCACCGACCCAACCTCTTTAGTCGCCTTTTAAGACACGCAGAAGGCACGTGGGGCATTATTCTATTCCCTTACCCCCAGGTGTTAAAAAAATTGTCTGCAGGGTTCGAACACTTACACTTTGAATATATATATATATATATATACCGGTATATATATATATATATATATATAAAGTATATATATATATATATATATATATATATATACTGTATATATATTGTTGCTTTCAATGCTTCCAAAACCCAATTTCTTCATCTTACTACCCATCCGGAACTCCCAGAGATCACTTACACTTAAACAATACAAAAATCAATCCTTTATCTTCTCTCAATATTCTCGGTGTCTCTTTTTCTTCTGCTCTCTCTTCAAATGACCATATTACCAGCCTTGCTAAGGCAGCCTCCCAGAAGCTGGGTGTGCTCAACCGCCTCAAGGGGTTCTTTGCCCCTGCACAGCTTCTTGCTCTGTACAGGGGCACAGTGCGTCCTTGTATTGAGTATTGTTCACATGTGTGGGGATGATCCTCTCACACTGCACTACTATACAAAGTAGAAAGAAAAGCCATCCGTATTAAAAACTCCCGCCCACTCACCAACTCTCTGCAATCTCTCTCTCTTCATGGTAATGTTGCAACTCTCTCGCTATTCTATCGCTACTACAATCATCAATGTTCCTCAAAGATTTCCCAGTGTATACCACTTCCTCTATGTAGGGTATGTAGTACCAGTCTTGCAACACAATCCCACCCCTACTCCTACTCTGTGCAGCTCTCCAACCCAAGAGTGAAACGTTATTCTCAGTCTTTCTTCTATTCAACTGCTGAGCTCTGGAACTCTCTCCCAAAATCAGTCTTTCCCTCCTCCTATGACTTAAATTGCTTCAAACTCTGTGTGACCAGGCATTTTGGCTTGAACGTCCCTTGATTTTGGCCATGTTACTCTTTCAACTCTGGAGGAGGCACTCGATATATATATATATATATATATATATATATATATATATATATATATATATATATATATATATACAGTATATTACCAATGAGCGACACGCTAATCGGTGCCACTTACAGGTGGCGATCCCTATAACAGAAGACAGATGGGGAGATTGCAGGCACCAGTCGAACAAGGCAATACCCAGGGGAGGCCTATAGGCATATGATAAGGAGTTGCTGGAACTCACGTTTCATTCGTTTGGCTTCCCCTACTGTTTCTGTTAGTGCCTCACCTAGACAGTGATCCAGCTGGCTCTCAAAAACACCTCCTCCTGCTATCTACTTCACTATACTAAACAAGCACACCACAATTCTTTCTATCACATTAACACATTATTTGTCTCTGCCAGCGGAGTCTGGCTCGGTAGTTTGTTCGTCCACATTTGGGTTTTCTCGGTCTGGTCTGAGTTTTGTTCGTCCCTACCTACTTCCAACTCTCGGGGAGGCACTTGTCACAGGCAGCTCTGCTTTTTGTCTCCCTCATTCACGTAGAAAACAAAAATATATATATGCAACTCTCTATCTCTCTTTCTGTCTTCTCTTCACTCCTACTTTTTGTGTTATGGGTTTCTATCTACCATAATTCCAATGTATCTTTCGCCTTTCTCGTGTTGTGTGTCATCCCCCATAGTTTATTGTTTTAACTCTCTCTCTCTCTCTCTCTCTCTCTCTCTCTCTCTCTCTCTCCAAAGCCTAACTTATTGCGGTATATAAAAGATTTGGCTCCCTTCTTCGTGTTTCCGATATTTGTGCCCATTATATCATAATATGATACAACTGTTCAAAATACTGTAGTCTGTATATTTTCAGCTGGCGGTACACTGAATTACACTGGCAGCTGATTTATCTATACGTATTGAAAACATAAGTAACTGCTATGTCTCAACATCGTATGTATAGCAACATATTTCGCTACTAAATCTTCATAATAACTAAAAAATCAAGATGACATGGAAAGCTGATAATAAATATAATATTGGTCATCATATATCATACTGTAATTGTTACACCAACTCAAGATGACTTACACAATATCTACTCTGATAATATTACTACTATCATCCTTCCCTTTTTATAATAAGAATAATTCCCCATGAAATTGACGGCATAAATCTTCACTAATTTTTCTATAGTTAAATAATAATCATAAGTTGGCCATTAATCACGACCAAAACCTTTCATAAATTATATACAACTCCAGTAATCGACCTCATTTTGACACCATTTAGGAATGGTCAGCCAGGGAATAGGCGTGGACATTTACAGCCTATTTACTCTAGCCCATTTTCAGTTACAGAGGTTTGGGAAACCCCGACCAACCAATAATGATCAGAGTATAGTTCCATATAAAGGGGATGGTTGTGGACAGTAGGATTAATCATTAGGAAAGGTTTACTCTCACTTTCACTCCTTGATAATAACACAGAGAAGGTGAAGGTGAGTCCCTTCCCAATATTGATGACCTTTATCGTGATACCTTAATACCTTCACCTGACCTAGCCTCACCTGACCTCCATCATAGTTGTCCACGTACATTGAACACAGTGCAGAGTATGTATACAGATAGAAGAAACACGTTCAACACTAACTTCGATATTCCAGTAGTTACTGTTACATAGCGTTACATAGATACACAGACTGCACAGACTTTGTGGCCACTACTAGGCTAGCAAAGCAGAAGGTTGTCTTCCCACCCACCACTGTGAGGCAGTGTGTGATTGCTGTGTTCAAGACTGTTCTACATTTGTCAACATCTGGCAGATACAGTATACCTACAGTACAGGTGATATGTAACACTGACAGTTTGTATCAAGTATCTATCAACAACACAATGACAGCCAACACTTTTCAGACTTGATTGCGTTATCATGAATAATTGACAAACGTTCTGTATTTGCTCAGTTAATTCAACATCTGACAGGATAATATAAACCCCATATGAGGAGGAGCACTTTATAAACACCATATGAGGAGGAGCACTTTATAAACACCATATGAGGAGGAGCACTTTATAAACACCATATGAGGAGGAGCACTTTATAAACACCATATGAGGAGGAGCACTTTATAAACACCATATGAGGAGGAGCACTTTATAAACACCATATGAGGAGGAGCACTTTATAAACACCATATGAGGAGGAGCACTTTATAAACACCATATGAGGAGGAGCACTTTATAAACACCATATGAGGAGGAGCACTTTATAAACACCATATGAGGAGGAGCACTTTATAAACACCATATGAGGAGGAGCACTTTAGTTACAACGTATTGAAGACAGCTTCTTCAGATCACTGGGAAACGTGCTCCTCCTCATTTGGTGTACAAAGTATATATTCAATCTGTCACCTTTCAACATTATTTTAATGGGGAGGTAGTTGCTTTTTCAGGAGCCCCCTTCTCCCTCATGTATAGCATACTAGTTATGAAATGTTAATATGTTCCGTAAATAAATAAAACAAACACTAACCCCGTAACATCTGCCAGGATAGCGTGGTTAGGATACTGCACCTGTGATATTACCTATCTGACCAACAAGTACTTCACCAAATGAGTCACAACCACCACCCTTACAATCAGTTGATTCTTACACCTTCCTTACTCTATATCAGATTCATTATTAGCAGTTGTCATGTTGGTGTTTGCTTTCCTTTTTATACTTTGTGTATGCGTCCCCTGTCCTCCTCACAACTTCCCTAACTTGCTTTCACTGCTTGCAACAAAGAGTTTTACTCTCTTTTATGTGGTTCTAAAGTGTCTCCCTCCTCTTCGCTATCTCTACCTTCCTCCCTTTTTTTCAATTTGGCTCTCTTCCCAAACTTACATCTCTCTCTCTCTCTCTCTCTCTCTCTCTTTAGTAGATTATATGGAGTCAAACAAGTTAATCAGAGATAGCAAACATGGTTTCAGATCCAGTAAGTCATGCCTAACTAATTTGATATGTGGTGGAGTGGTCTTGCCATTTTGATACCATTTAGGAAGAGTCAGCCAGGGAATAGGCGTGGAAATCTTATAGCCCATTTACGCTAGCCCAATTTGAGTTACAGAGGTTTTGGGTAAAGGTTTAATCAAGCTCATTATGATACCATTTAGGAAGAGTCACCCAGGGAATAAGCGGGGGCACTTATAGTCCATTTACTCTAGCCCTTTTTGAGTTACAGAGGTTTGGGGTCGGGGTTTACTGCCAACCAATAATTAACAGAGTATAGTTCCATATAAAGGGGATGGTTATGGACAGTAGTGTTAATCATTGGGAAAGGTTTACTCTCACTTTCACTCCTTGATAATAACACAGAGAAGGAGAGGCCGAGTCTCTTCTCAGTATTGAAGTCTATGACCTTGATCGTGATACCTCAATACCTTCACCTGACCTCACCTGACCTCCATCATAGTTTTCCACGTACATTGAACACAGTGCAGAGTATGTATACAGGTAGAAAAACACGTTCAGTACTAACTTCGATATTCCAGTAGTTACTGTTACATATCGTTACATAGATACACAGACTGCACAGACCTTGTGGCCACTACTAGGCTAGCAAAGCAGAAGGCTGTCTTCCCACCCACCACTGTGAGGCAGTGTGTTATTGTTGTGTTCAAGACTGTTCTACATGTGTCAACATCTGGCAGACATACCTGCAGTACAGGGGATATGTAACACTGACAGTTTGTATCAAGTATCTATCAATAAGACAGCCAACACTTTTCAGACTTGATTTCGTGATCATGAATAATTGACAACTGTTCTGTGTTTGCTCAGTTGATTCAACATCTGACAGGATAATATTAACACCATATGAGGAGGAGCACTTTAGGTACAACGTTTCGAAGACAGCTTCTTCAGGTCACTGGGAATTGTTGTCAGCAAAGTGTTCCTCCTTATACTGTGTAGTGTATAATATTAATTCTGTCAATTTTTCAAAGTTATTTTAAGATGGAGGTACTTTCTTTCTCTGGACCCACCTTCTCCCTCATGTTTAGTTTATTAGATATGAAATGTTAATACGTTTGTTCCGTTAGTTTGGGGATTTTGAGACATTTCGCCTCATTTCAGTGTCAATATTAACCCTTTGTTTGCGGGCATATTTCCGCCTATTTCCGCCATATTAGGGCTCATTCAGGTACTCCTGATTGATTTGGCAAGTGTCTGGATTAAATGAAATTTATTTAGCCAAAAACTAGAAGAAAATAGCTTCAAAATGACACCAAAACGAGCTTCGTAGCTCGCGGAGTTCACCAGCAGCGCTACCATAGACATTCGCTAAAATTAGTATTTCTTGTTAATTGTCTCGCTACATTTGCCTTTGGCAGCACTGTATATCTAGCGAGACTCTGACTCAGAGCCTTCAATGCCACGGCCACCTGGCTGGGAGAAAGACATATGGCCTGTCGCGCTGCCGCTCCCTTGCACTCGATTTTACAGGCTTTAGGAGGCTTTAAAAGCCTGTAGATGTCTGTAAATTGCCATGGCATTCTGTAACATCTCCCGCAGGGAAACGGTTAAGACTAATTCGTGCCATTTAGGTGTTGATTTTTGCCTGGCGAGCGAGAGCGAGCCTTTTATTTTAGGAGGAACGGGACAAATGAAAAGGGGGTCTAGGGTTTATTTTAATTATTGTTTGTTTTAAGTTTAATGGTAGTCTAGCGATGAAACTCAAAAATAAATTTAAAAATAAATATATAGACCGAAAAACAAGCACTACCCCCTTAACATGAGACAGGATAGCGTGGTTAGGATACTGCACCTGTGATAATACCTATCTGACCAACAAGTAGCCTACTTCACCAAATGACTCACAACCACCACCCTTACAATCACAGTCCGTAATAGTTGATTCTTACACCTTCCTTACTCTATATCAGATTCATCATTAGCAGTTGCCATGTTGGTGTTTGCTTTCCTTTTTATACTTGTTGTAAGCGTCCCCTGCCCTCCTCACAACTTTCCTAACTTGCTTTTACTGCTTGCAACAAAGAGTTTTACTCTCTTTTATGTGGTTCTAAAGTGTCTCCCTCCTCTTCGCTATCTCCACCTTCCTCCGTTCTTTTAAATTTTGGCTCTCTCTCTCTCTCTCTCTCTCTCTCTCTCTCTCTCTCTCTCTCTCTCTCTCTCTCTCTCTCTCTCTCTCTCTCTCTCTCTCTCTCTCTCTCTCTCTCTCTCTCTCTCTCTCTCTCTCTCCTCTCTCCTCTCTCTCTCTCTCTCTCTCTCTCTCTCTCACTCCTCTCTCTCTCTCTCTCTCTCTCTCTCTCTCTCTCTCTCTCTCTCTCTCTCTCTCTCTCTCTCTCTCTCTCCATTCTCCTCATACCATATATAGAGGGCAAGCAACCTCGAGGGGCTCTAGACTTGTTGTTGCTTAACTTCCTATGTACTCCTTTGCACCCTCCAACAACTACTCACTATTTCCTCCACTGCTCAGGAACTCACAGTCTCTGTGTTTGGATTTGTTCGTTTGTGCGTATTCATGTATGTATATTCATGTATGTATATTCATGTATGTATATTCATTTTGCATGTATGTAATATTTGTGTCATGTCGGTCTGCCTCACCTAACTCTCTATGTGCCCATCTATCTGTTTCTGTCTGTCTGTCTCTCTATCTGGTTGTCTGTCTGTGTGTCTGTCTGTGTGTTTCTACCACTTCCCAGCTCCATTTAATTTCTGCCTCAACTTCACCTGATATTAAATTTTCTTGTGACCATATGATCTAGGTTTATATTTTCACTGTCATGTTTCTTCTTTGTATTATCTTAAACATATATCCCTGTTACTAGTTATACATATTTTCCACTTCGGTCGATTACGAAATTGAAACAAAGGACAGTCTTTGAATCCGTAATTATTATATTTAATATGTAGGTGTATAAATCAGAATAACTTTGGAAGGTACCGATGCTATTAAAATAATGTTTATCATTTGTATACTCTCTATAACCGAGAAACGCCTATAATATTTGTAAACACCTTTTAGTAAAATCCATGTGATTTAATGTAACAAAACTGGCATACGTGACTGTACATAAAGCCACAATGACTATATACAAAGGAAATCAAGCATCAACAGGTCTGGTGACCCTTCTAGGTTGCTTGTCCTCCGAAACAGTGAGGATCAATTGTCCAAACAGTGGTTTAGAGTGGGTAAGGGAACATTGGAAAGGGAACTACTGCCCTGGAACTATTGTCCGTGGCAGGATTAGGAAGTTAGTAGGGGACAGATGGGTTAGTAACTGAGGGGGGATAAAATAAAGTTATTCATTTACAAACGCAGTCAGTTGCGGGTTTGATGCGAGATATTTGTCTAGACGAAGTTTAAATGAATCAACGGTACTGCAGTCTATAACGTCTCGGGGAAGCCCATTCCACAAGTTGACAACTCGATTGAAGAAGAAATTCTTAGATTCGTGCGAGTTAAAAGATTTACCGATAATTTTGCAACCGTTTCCCCGCGTGTAATTAGATTGGTGGATAGTGAAGTACTTACAACAGTTCATAGTGTCGATGCCTTTGATAATTTTGAACACTTGAATTAAGTCCCCTCTTAATCTGCGCTGGGTTAAAGGAAATAGATTTAATTCTCTAAGACGCTCCTCATATGGTTTGTTCTTTAGGCTAGGTATCATTTTGATAACTCTACGTTGAACTCGTTCTAGCTAGTCTAAATCTTTTTGGTAATAAGGGCACCAGGATTGAACTCAGTATTCCAGAAGAGGGCGGACTAAGGAATTGTAAAGGGTTAGGATAACTTCTTTGGATTTATGCTCAAATGACCTGCCTATAAAGCCAATTAATTTGTTTGCTTTCTTAACAACTTCTGAACATTGTTGACTTGGTTTTAGGTTACTCGATATTGCTACTCCCAGATCAGTTTCTCTGTTTACATTCTTAAGCTGAGTGCCATTCATCGAATAGTTTGCTTTCTCATTTTGGTATCCAATATGTAGTACTTTACATTTATCCGCATTGAAACTCATTTGCCAAATTTGGGCCCAACGTGACAACTTATCTAGATTGTGTTGCATATCGTCAACTTGTTCTTTTGAGAGTACGCTATTTGCAATTTTTGTATCGTCAGCAAATTTTGAGATTGTACAGGTGAGACCCTCATCTATGTCATTGATGTAAATTAGAAAGATAATTGGTCCTAGTACCGATCCCTGGGGTACCCCGCTACTTACATTGGTCCATTTAGATGCCTTACCGTTTATGACTACTCTTTGCTTTCTGTCGCGGAGCCAATTTTCTATCCATTTCAACACACCGTCTTGTATTCCATGCACTTTTAGTTTTAGCAGTAAACGTTTGTGGGGAACTTTGTCAAAGGCCTTTTGAAAATCAAGGTATATACCGTAATATCTACAGCTTTAGTCTCATCATAGAGGTTGAGGATATCGTGGAAGAAGTCTAAGAGATTTGTTAAACAGGAACGATTGCTACGAAAGCCGTGTTGAGTATCTTTAACGCCTTACGAGCAGGCCCGTCAGTATCTTCTACTACCCACCAAGCGGGTGGTTTTACCCTAAACGACCTTGTTTCCGTGGTCTTTTTCATGCATAAACAAGAGCCAGAGCGTAATACAATTATGTATCCCGGAAAGGGCGAAAATTGAGCTTTCCAATGACACCAAAACCATCCTTCTACGACCACGCGTTCTCTTGCAACGATCGTGCAAGACGAGTGCAAAATCCCTAAAATACGGTAATTTCCTTACATAATTCCCTGTGTAGCGAGGCAGTGAGTGTGGGTGTGTGGGGAGTAGGGCCCAGTGCTGGCGCGAGAGCCGTGCCGAACGGTCAGAGCCGACCTACGCTCCTCCCATCGCTCGTCTCTCTCTCTCAGAGCCAAATATTGCTCAGAATTGCACACCGCCTTAAGTCGGTCCCCGCCACATAGTCCTTTCTTCTCTAGCCCGACTTAAGTCCACCCCCGCCAGACAAGGGTTAAGTATGTTATTTTCCTCTAAGTGATTTACGAGTCTGTCTCTTATGAGCGTTTCTAGTATTTTACATACAACTGAGGTTAAGCTAATTGGACAATAGTTACTGGGTAGGGATTTGCTGCCTTTTTTTTAAATCGGTGTTACGTTAGCTAGCTTCCACTGATCAGGCATAGTTCCAGACTGCAAGGATTTATTGAAAAGCAATGTCAGTGGTTTGGACAGCTCATCCTTAGCTTCCTTTAAAACTCTAGGTGAGATTGTATCAGGTCCGGGCGTTTTATTTACCTTGAGTTTATCTAAACATTTCAGTACTTCTCTCTCTGTAATGGTGATATTGCTTAGAACATCAGAATTATCTATCTGAATCGGCGATGCTGTACGGATATCAATGAGGTCTTCTGTTGTAAAAACTGATGCAAAGAAGGTATTGAGGGCATTACTCCTTTGTACTTCGTCTTTGGTGTATTCTCCATTTTCATCGACTAACGTCCAACAGTTGAAGTAACTACTTTTTTCTTTCTGATATAACTATAGAATTCTTTCGGGTTTGTTTTACTTTGATTCGCAACATGTAACTCCAGGGTCTTTTTACTTTGCTTAATTAACTTTTTGGCTTTGCGTCGTAGCTCTAGAAATTTCACCCGTTCTTCGTCATTTTGTGAGGATTTTAATCTATCATTAGCAAATTTTTTAGCAAGCAGACAGTCTGAAATATCTTTATTCCACCATTTGGGCTTATCATTATGGCCTGGACGCCGTATTTCCGATAGTATGCAGTCTTGCACTGCCTTAAAGTAAGTGGTTGTGAAACACTCCCAAGATGTATTTATGTCGTTATTGTTAGTCAGAAAGCTCCAGTCAGTTTCTTTAAGCTTTGATTTAAGTTTATGAAAATTTGCTTTCTTGAAATTAGGGACTTTCTCAATGCTGCTATTTGATTTGTTACTAGTAAACTTTAAAGTGAAAGTTATCGTACGATGGTCGCTGTTACTGAATTCATCACCAACATTCAAATTCTCTATTAATTCTTCTTTTGTTGCGAGGACAAGGTCAAGCACATTATTACCACGGGTCGGAGTTTGTACAAATTGAAAAAGTGAACTCTCTTGCAAGTTAGCATAGAGGTCGTGTCCAGAGTGTGAAGTAAGAATATCGCCCCATTTAGTCACAGGTAATTTGAAATCGGCAAGAATTACGGTATCTTGTATGTTAGTTATTTCTGCAATTTGTTTATAAATTTCACTGTCAGTTTGCACTGATTGAGCTGGGGGTCTGTATAATAAAGCTAGTGTTTATTTAGTTCCTAGTTTATTATTTAATAGTACGTAAGATGTGGTAGTGATGGGTAGTACGTAGTGATGGGCTGACCCTTTGTCAGAGTGAGGGTTGGTGTCCTCTACTTCCCATAGCCCCTTCTATCTTTTTCTCCTTCTTCATCTCTAAATTTTTCAAATGGCGTAGGGATGCGGCGACCCCAACGCCCGCCAGTTTCTGGTGCAGGTAGCCTCCTCTGTGGTGGAGGGGTGAGAAATTTCCACCACCGCTTTTCTCCGGCGAGACGTAGAAGTCGGCTAAAGGGGATCGGGGGCGGGGGGCCTGGTATCCTTCTCCCCTTAAATAAATCTACCAAAAAAACGAGACAGAGAGAGGGGCGAGGGAACGCGTTCGTGGTCCCGGACCCTAAAAATAGGAGCTTTGAATGTGCGTGGATGTAGTACGAATGAGAAGCGAGAGGATATTGGAAAGTTATTTGAAAGAAGGATGTATGATGTCCTTGCACTGAATGAAACAAAGATGAAAGGAGAGGGAGAAGTGGATTTTGGAAACGTGATAGGTAGAAAGTCTGGTGTAGACGAGGGAGTCAGGGGGAAAGAGGGAGTGGCTATTATTGTGAAGGAGGAGTTGAGAGAGTTTATAAAAGAGTGGAAAGAGGTGTCATCAAGGCTAATGTGGGTGAGAATGTGGTTTAAGGGTGAAAGGTGGGTTTTTGTAAGTGCGTATGGACCA
The DNA here is from genome assembly GCA_032716605.1 of Paralithodes platypus. Lineage (NCBI taxonomy): Eukaryota > Metazoa > Arthropoda > Malacostraca > Decapoda > Lithodidae > Paralithodes > Paralithodes platypus. Next base: position 39,624,356 of record CM064489.1, on the reverse strand, counting down.
GGAAGTGAAAGAGAGTTAGATGAGGTAGAGGGTTTCTGGGAGGATTTGAGAGATTGTCTACAAGGGTTTGATGAAAATGAAAATGTTATAGTTTTAGGGGACCTAAATGCTAGGGTAGGAAATGAGCCTGTTGAGGGAGTCATCGGTAGTTTTGGTGTGGATGGTGTAAACGAGAGTGGAGAAAGACTGAAAAATGTATGTGAATCGTGTAGATTGAGTGTAGGTAATACGTTCTTCAAAAAAAGGCGTATACACAAGTACACCTGGCATAGACTTGTGAGGGGAGAGATTGTAGAGAGGGCATTGATGGAATATGTGCTGGTGACAAGGGAAAGATTGTGTAGACTGCTGGATGTGAATGTGATGAGAGGTGAGGCGGAGGGTATGTCAGATAATTACCTGGTGGAGGGAAAGCTAAGAGTTAAGAGTTACAGGAGAATAAGAGAAAAGCGTGAAGTAAGAGAGGTAATAAAAGTTAGTGAGTTAGAGAAGAGTGAAAAAGAGAGGGAGTACAAGGAAAGACTAAATGAAAAGTGGATGGAAGTGAGAGAAGTAGAGGTTGAATGGCAACAGTTTAAGGAAGGAGTGAAAGCAAGTGCAGAGGTAGTATACGGAAAAAGGAAAGTAGGAGGCAGAGGTATCAGGAAGGGAAGCGAGTAGTGGAATGATACGGTGAGAAAGGCAGTTGAGGAGAAGAGACAGTGTTTTGAGAGGGTTTTACAGGATGGTAGTGTTGAGGTATGGGAGAGGTACAAGAAGAAAAGGAGAGAGGCAAAACGGAAAATTAGAGAAGCGAAAAAAGATGCAAACGAAAAGTGGGGTCAAAGGCTGAGTGAGAATTTTGAAGAACGAAAGAAGATGTTCTGGAAGGAGGTAAATAAAGTAAGGAAAGGAGGACAAAAGAGGGAAGAGTCATCGAAAGATGAAAATGGAGAATTACTAGTGGAACCAGTTGAAGTGAGGAAAAGATATGCCGAGTATTTTGAATCTTTGTTAAATACAAGAGATGGAAGAGAAGCAGTGATTGAAGCAGAGGTGGATGGAGATAGGTTACCCAGGCCACCCAGGTGGCAGGGAATGAATGAAAGGATTGAGGAAAATGAGGTGAAAGAAGCAGTGAAACAAATGAGAGCGGGAAAAGCAGAAGGTTTGGATGGTATTGCTGTGGAGTGTATAAAGAAGGGTGGAGATGTGATAATAGATTGGTTGGTGAGACTTTTCAATGTGTGCTTTACTGTGTCAATGGTACCAATAGACTGGAAGAGTGAATGTATTGTGCCGTTGTACAAGGGGAAGGGAGATCGGCAGGAGTGTTCAAGTTATAGAGCTATTAGTTTATTGTCAGTGGTTGGAAAGCTGTATGGCAGGGTGTTCATAGAGAGGATAATAAAGTGTACGGAAGTTGCAATAGGAGAAGAACAGTGCGGTTTTAGGAGGGGAAGAGGGTGCGTAGATCAGATGTTTGCAGTAAGACAGTTATGCGAGAAGTATTTAGAGAAGCATAAGGAGATATTTTGGGCTTTTATGGACTTGGAAAAAGCGTATGATCGTGTGGACCGTGAAGCAATGTGGAAGGTGTTAAGGATTTATGAAATAGGAGGAAATTTGTTAGAAGCAGTTAAGAGTTTTTATGAAGGGAGCAGAGCATATGTGAGAGTAGGAAATGGTGAGTTGAGTGAATGGTTTGAGGTAAAGGTAGGTTTGCGACAGGGTTGTGTAATGTCACCATGGCTGTTTAATATGTTTATGGATGGTGTGGTGAGGGAGGTGAAAAGGAGAACTATGGGAAGAGGATTGGGTTTAGTAGGAAAGAATGGTAGAGATTGGGAGTTGAATCAGTTTGCTGTTCGCTGATGACACAGCATTGGTGGCGGATTCTGATGAGAAACTGCAGCGGGTAGTCAAAGAGTTTGGTGTGGTTTGTGGAAGGAGGAAACTGAAGGTGAACGTCAATAAAAGTAAAGTAATGGTGTGTAATAGGGGAGAGCATAGGGTGAATCTAGATGTGAGGCTGGATGGAGAAATATTGGAACAAGTAGAGTGTTTTAAATATCTAGGAGGAACGATAAGCAGGAGTGGAGGTATGGAAGTGGAGGTAAAACAGAGAGTGTGTGAAGGAAGGAAGGTTTTCGGAGCAATGGGAAGTATGTGGAAGACGAGAAATCTCGGAGTGAAAGTAAAAAGTGCACTGTATCAAGGAATTGTTGTGCCAACAGTGATGTATGGGGCTGAGACATGGGCTCTGAAGAAAAAGGAGAAAAGAGGGCTGTATGTGATGGAGATGAGCTGCTTGACGAGTATGTGTGGAGTTACTCGTAGAGACAGATTGAGGAATGAAGAGATACGTAGGAGAGTGGGGCAGCAGGAACATTTGTCAGCCAGAGTGGACAGAAGGGTGCTGAGCTGGTATAGTCATGTTGAACGAATGGGAGATGAAAGGCTTACAAAGAGAATATGTGAGTCAGGTACAAGGGGAGATAGAAGGGCAGGAAGACCCCCATTGAGATGGAGAGACTGTGTAAGAAAGGCTTTGGATGATAGAGGAATGACTATAGATCAGGCAGGGGAAGTGGTGGTGGACAGGAGTGAATGGAGAATGCTTGTGAATAGTTGAGTGAACACGTGGTCATTTGGAGTAAGGGGTCGGGCGCAAGTTGGACTAGATAATAGTCCATCAGGCGCCTGGCCCGGGGAGACGATTAATATGAAGGGTGCGCCTGGAAGTGTGGTGGGAGGGCTTGTGGCTTTGGCTCCTCTGCAGGTCTGCCTGCCGAGATCGGAACCTCTCCGGGTGGTCGGGGGCCGGGGGAGTGCTGGAGTGACCTTGGTGACCCTGGTCTCTGGGTCTTCTCCTGGGTGACCTGGATGTGTGTGAGTTTGTGCTTGTTATCTGTGTTTATTTGTTGTTTTATGTTGTTTTTGTGTTTTCCCTGTTCTTGCTCTGTCTTGAGTCGGCTACCCCCATAATGGGGATTGGGCCTGAGCATATAGATAGATAGATAGATGTAAGATATGTCTATATTCGCAATTTGAGGTTTTGACATTAAGACAGAATTAAGACTTTCCTTTATAAAAAACAGAACTCCTCCTCCATTTCTATTGATCCGACTGTTCTCAAACAATGTATAACCAGGAAGCGTATATTCGGCTAAAAAGTCTCTGTCTTCCGTATTTAACCAAGATTCTGTAATGCCGATTATATCATAATGTTCTGTAAACACGATTTCCTCTTGATCTGAAAATTTATTGCGTATGCTACGAGCATTTACATAAAACACCTTAAGAGTATTAGAGTTGGATGTTACTGATTGTGCATTGTCTGAATTTTCAGTTCGTATTTGACTTACACTACCCTGCCTGGATACCCCCGGTTGACCCCGTTTTTTGAACGGAAATCCTTGACTGCATCGCAGGTGGGTGGGTGGGTGTGTGTGTGTGTTCGAACAGTTTTCTATCCTCCTCTAAATTCAGTATTTTGACTTGGCAAATACGTATTTATATCCGGCAATCCATAATAGCTCAGTAACTCTTACTAAAATATTTCTTTCTATCTTTCTCATTGTATATAGGGTATGCCTTTCTCATAAACCAAGACCATCCTTTTTTGTTCTCTCTCGGCCAGTGATCTTGACTAACAAAGGAGCCTCATACTATTGAGGATCCTACATAAATAAACAGATTACGTTGAACTCCGCAGTCACTATTCTTTAGGGGGTGGTAGTAGTTATTTGGTCCATGTATTAATTAGTTTACTTATTTTATCGTAACCTCCCTCGTTCTCCATCAAGCTTAAATAAACACCCCATAGACCCCCCTTCAAAATAAATTTTTACATTTTTCTGTAGAAAAATTTCCCGACCGAAGACTGGTTTGTCCAAGAAATACAGGCTATCGCTCGCAGGAAAAAATTTACACCTAAATGGCACGAAAGGTCTATTATGACAGAGAAATAGGGCAAAAGGTCTTACAATCGTCAAACTAATGGAACGAACGTCTTACAATCACAAAGCTAGTGGGTCTAAACATGAGGGAGAAACAACTATCTTCCCCTTAACCTAACAAGTGCGCATGGGGGTAATTGGAAACGTCCCCCTGTGCTGACGTATTTGAGGTGTTTCCGTCACTAAAATATTCATTGTACCATTAATAGCATTAATACTTATCCATATGCGCCTATTATGGGTTGATTATAAAGGTATTAACCTGAAACAACAATAAAACGAGTGAAAACAGCGTTTGGATGGTCAAAATCGGAGATATAGCCCGTGAGTTGTATAATGTATGGGTGAGGCAAGCTGCTTTCCCGCCAATTTCCCCCAAGGCCACTGAGACACAGTCGATCGATACTCTCTCTCTCTCTCTTGCATTCGCTTGCTATCAGTGATGACCACACCCTTCAACCGGATTTCTAACGTTAGCACGAAAATATACCTCAGAATAAGGGAATAACAGGGAAAATAGGTGATAACTAAAGGAGAGGAGGGAAGGAGGGGAGGTAGAGGCCTGAGATTTTGCATGGCCCAGGGGCCAAAAAATAAATAAATAAATACAAAAAAAAAAAATCGATGTCAAAAGTTGATTTTTTTTTTCTCTGACTCTTAAGAGTCTCCCCGCAGTCCGCCGGGGGAACTCTTAAGAGTCTCCCCGCAGTTCCCGGGTTAAGCAAGTCACGGTCACCCGCCACTAACCAGATCACTTCTTACTTCTCCCAACTGTAACCAATATGACTGATAGTAATAGGCTACAAAACAGCAGAACAATCTTTTCATCCCTAGAACAAAGACTAACTCGAGGTCCAGAGCTGTCTGTAATAGGTCCTAAATTGTGGAATCAATAATATCTCCATCAGACAACAAAGAGGCTAATAACCTACATCTATCTTCCCGGTAATATCTCCTACACAACTATCACTTACTCTTCAACAATACACAAATCAGCCCTTCATCTCTCAATATTAGTGGGGATTCTTTTTCTCCTGGCCTTTCTTGAAAAGATCATATTACTCTTCCTAAAACAGCTTCCCAGAAGTTAGGTATGCCCAACTGTCTCAGTGGGTTCCTTCTCTTTACAGATGCACGGTGCGCCCATATATCGAGTATTGTTATCATGTGTGGGGCGGTTCCACCCATACTGCACTTCTCCTAAGGGTAGAGTCAAATGCATTTCTTCAGAACAACTCACTGCCTCTTACTAATTCCTACAATCTCTCTCTACACGCTGCATTGTTGCATATGTCTCTCTCTTCTACCACAATTACAATAATCAGTGTTCTTCAGAGCTTTCTAAGTACATACCTCCTCCCTTACAGAGAGTGGGGGGCACCCACCTTTCAACACTCTCCCACCCCTATTCTATCCAACTCTCTAACCCAAGGGTGAACCAATTTTCGAATCTTTCTTTTATTCAACAACTTAGCCTTGGAACTCTCTCTCATTCTGTCTTACTCTCTTCCAATGAACTAAACCGCTTCAAACTCTCTGCGTCCAGATATTTTGACTCTAACATACCTTGAATTTGGCTCTCTATCACTCTTTCACCTTTGTGGGAAACACTTATTACAGGCAGCTTTGCCTTTTATCTACTTCATACACATAGAACAAACAACAATATGTTTAACCAGTGGAGCCCCAGCGACGTACAATATGAAACAGAAAAATACAAATATATAATTATTACTAATTTTTTGAAATAATATAGTGCACACTGCACAGTATCAGGATCACACAGCATATTAATTATTACAACCAAATATATCTTCCACTAGTTATATCTATTCAGTAGTCATTACTAATGGGGGTATCCCACTGTGCGACTTTTCGATGGCGAACGCCCAGCGACAGAGGGCGACAGGATATGTTTGTCTATGTCCCAAAATTCGCCATATTCGGTTGAATATTCTCCAATTGTCGCCCAAATCGCACAACGGTCGCCCTAGCGTCGCCCATGTTCGCCCAGATTCACCCAGATTCGCCGTTAAATTTTGAGCATACCCAAAAAACGGCGGCGAACTGAAAATGTTAGCGAATGTTGTGCGACATTCGCCCTTTGTCTCACTTCATTCGCCCTTGGTAGCACTATAGTGGCACAATTCGCACCAATTCGCCCTGATTCGCCAATTTGCAAATTCCAATTATTGGCAACGCTGCTTTTTGAGCGAATAGGGCGACAGTAGCGCGAATGCAGCGAATGTGCCGACGAATTATTGCCAATGCCATACGAATGACATGCGACATGTGGCGAACCGAGGCGATTGGTGGGTTTTTATGTGACTGTTGATGTGTCTCTCACTATAGTCCGTTTCTTTTCAACTGACAGTAAAATAATGCAAAGTTCCCATCAGGATTTTTCAGTTATTTTGAAGATTTTTTAATAAAATGTGGTGCTAATTATATAAACTTGGACTTAATATGATGCAGAGACATGATTTCATATTTTTCCATTAAGTATCGAGAAATGGGATTCTATACCGTATAATATTATACCGCGTATAAAGAAACATTTCTAAGCCTTAAATAAACCCTGCTAAACCATGGGTGGTCTTGTACAAAGAATATAATTTCAATGCAAGTGAATTTGGAGCGCCGAGATTCATCAGCTGATTTTCCGAGTGACCAATATCGCCGAAATACGATAATTTAATCATAAGTACTATATACATAACAGTAAGTTATGTAAACTTACCTAATTAATTCTTCATAATATTTCATAATAAACTTATATAACACGAGTTATAAGTTCAAACTATGGTTCAAATTAAAAGTCAGTGTACCGGAACCATTACCGAAACACATGTTGTGTGTGTTATTGTTGTGTGGCTATGTCGAGTTTGCATATGAGGCATAGTTATTTCAAAAGGCCCTGTCTAAGCTGTATTAAAGGGAACGTTCGAATGGGGCGAACGTCTTAAAATTTCAAAAGGAATGGTGCTAAACATGACGGAGAAAGGGGTTTAGAATAAAATCCTTCAAGTGGAAATCTCCCCCTGGATAGGATTCATTGTTCCACAAGCGGCACGACGCGATGCGCAGAAATCGATTTTCGTGTGCCGTGCACCCAAGATCGTTGGTCCAGCCTTCAAATCCAGCTCCCCGAGAGGTCCGAGCCAGTCTTGGCTCAGCCACTGCGTGAGGTAGATGTGCGCCGCTCTGTCTACCAACTCGACCGCTCTCAAGTTTAGTTTGTGCCACTTTGACACCTATACATCCTGGTAAGTAACTTTTGTACACTTCGTGAAACTTTTACATATTGTGGAATATACTCTAACGTATTATACTTAGGCATATGTCCTGTTTAGGCAACCTAGGGGGTTAGTATGGCGCCATGTTGACACAGCCAGCCATGGGTTGAGATGCCAGATGATGCCACTAGAATATTTTTTGCCTAAATTTTTTGTTTTGTTCTTTTCACATATTGTTGAATATACTCTAAAGTAGTATACTTAGGAATATATTATGTTTAGACAAGCTAGGGGGAAAATATTGCGCCATGTTGACACAGCCAGCCACGGGTTGAGATGCCAGATGTTGCCACTAGAATTTTTTCCTAAACATTTTTTTTTTTTTTTTTTCACAGCAGTCGCCATGGCCCGGCGAGGACTCTCCCATGATGACATCTCTTCGATGTTGTACGACTTTGAGGACACCTCTAGTGATTCTGACAACAATATCGACAACGAAGCTGAACATGACGACATCGAGGACGAGCTTATAGACATAGAGCCCACCCACATTGTCGCTCCGTCGCCACCCACTCCAACCCCGGTGCCAGCACCAGCCACGGATGCCCCCACACCTCCTCGTTCTACCACACCTCCTCGTGCTGGCACTTCGTCATCACCACGTACCACCAGGAGTACTTTGGCGTCATTACGACGTGACTTCTCTTTTAGGGGCAGGGAGGAGCGACAGGAAAGGCAGGCAGTCACGGCTGCCATACAACCCTTCACCCACCCAAAGAAGGCAGGACTACCACGGCAACGTAGAAGGCCTCCCTCCAATTACGACAGTACTACACAGTACCGACGATGACGAGATCGTGGATGACCCGCCACCCTCCACACCTGCCACACCTGTCACACCTGCCTGAAGAGAAGAGTGAGAAGAGGAAGCGGTGTCACGTGTGCCCACCGACTCTAACATCAAGACTAGGATGTTGTGTCAGCTCTGTAAGAAGTCTGTGTGTGGTCACCACCTGCTCAAGACCTACATGGTATGCAACTCTTGAAGGTAAGAAACTACATCTTTTTTATTCAGTTTTATAGGGTTTCTAAGTATAAAAGTAAATCATATTACAAAATAGTGGTCATAATTGTCAACAAAATATCATTGAAAAGATGGCCTTCTCAATGTAACGTAAAATATTACTTATTTTGGCATTTTTCGTTTGCCATTTTTTTTTGTTTTTATTATTTTCATGTGTTTTTGGATAGTTATTTATACTTCATGTGGCATGCGATACAAATCCATGCATATTTACTCACCCCATTACATTTGGAAAGTGTGGTCTATTTTCAGAGAGTTGCGGCCGAAGCGGCGCCGGGAGATAAGGTTAACCCTTTCAGTCCTGTGTCTGTATGAACAATGCAAACTCCCAATATATATGCTGATTTGGTTCATAGGGTGCATATGTATGTTCATAGTGTGTTTTAGGCACATTCATTGACAAGCACTTGATTTATGAATATTTAACCCAGGATTTTTGCCCCCCAAAAGTCGGCCCTCTCAAAGTTCAATCAACATAACGTTAACGCTATCTATTTGTTCCTATTCCAATTGTTGTGAGTTACATGTTTTCTAGTATAGTTATAGACTATGCATATGGATTTTTATCATTCTCAGTCAATATTCAGGCACCCAAATTAATTTTTACAAAACCGATATGTTTTTAGGGAGTAAACAAAATTAACCTTTTGTATTCTTTGCTCAGCTCGCGCCCTATGTGACCCAGGGAGCCAAGACCCCAGCCGACCAGACCTCCAGGATCCCGCTACAAGCCTTCAGAGTTTCAGCTACCTCGGGCATACTTGTTTTTTTTTTTTTTTTTTTTTTTTTTTTGTAAGATAATTTTTCTAGAAATTAATTATAGATATAAAAATCACTCTGATTTTTAATTACACTCTTCATAATGTTAAGGAATCTTTAAATTAATGGTAGCAATTGACAAAAAAATCTATCTCAATTACCTGATTTTATATGAATATTTATACGCGGTGTGCCATTTGTGGACGTACGAGACCCACATCGAAACCCGATTCTTACGAAACCTATCCAGGGTTTTAAATCGACAAATGATAACTCGAATTAGATGAAACAAACTATCATAATAGTGACAGTGTAAATTTAATAGTTACTTCTACTTAACCCTTTGAAGATTAGGACACATTTTGACAGTATATTCTGACTACCTTTAGAAGATTTTATCTAGCTTAGGAATCATCTGTGGAACTAGAAGGGTAAAGAGTAACTCAATTAACCCTCTGACCTCCATCTACACTTCCTAATCTGAATACAATAGTCTTATAATAGCAAGGAAACAAAAAATATATCCATAATTGTATCTTGAGTGGGAATACACCTATGCAATAGATGCACAGACACTCAGACATGCCCACACAGTTATATTTACATTTTGATTCGATGGCATATGTTTTTGTAATAGACCTTATGTAAACAAAATTGTAAACTTCGAACGAAAATATAAAACCAAGTTAATGTTCTCTATGGGACTGTTAATTGTTCAGAATAATTTGTCAGTGTATCATTGTTGTTCTCCCAAGTATTGTTCAGATATTCCGGGATAAGGCTTGTACACATTGATCCATAGATACACACACACACACACACACAATGTCCAGCTTTTCCACAATTCGCCTTTTCACACACACACACACACTCACTACAGCACGCATACATGCACAGTTGCACACACACTCTACAACACACACACACACACACAGAATATCCAGCTTTTCCACATTTCGCCTTTTCACACACACAGACACACAGACACACACACACACTCACTACAGCCCGCATATATGCACAGTTGCACGCGAATTTTGGGACATAGACAAAAAACACGGTCGCACGGCATTTGCCATCGAAAAATCGCGCAGTGGGATACCCCCTTAACAAAAATCGTCAGCATAAATATTATCTATCTTTGTGAAACTAAACACCATATAAGACTTCCTCCAACACTACACAAACAAGTCCAACCGGACTATAGGTTCGTGAGGCCGTGTTAACTACTAGGTGTGTGGCGCGATGCACAGGATGGAATGTAAAAACGAGAACTCCGTTACGGCCTAGAGGATAGATAAGAGTATATACTGTACATGTGGAAGATCATCAATTTTGGTTAAATAATAACCACCAAATTTCGTGAAAATCGGTTCATAACATTGAGAGCCGTCTACGCTGGCGGAGGTATGCGTTCTACCAATCACCTCCACAACCTAATGACTTCTTCGTTTGTGCATAATCCTATCTGGCCTACAACTTTCATGACAATAGCTTTTTGATAGGCTATGTCTTGTTTACAGACGGATAACAAAATTAACAAACAGACAAAAAGACAAACACATGGAGGCAAAAACATAACCTCCTCCAACTTTATTGGCGGAGGTACTTCAAATCATGTGCAGTTACATTTAATGTATTTCTTTAACACTGGATAACATTTTCTGTCACTCCTGCAGAAGGAAACCCACAGTGGGGCACCCTCGGCAAATGTTATAAATAGGATTCCAACCATTGTGTCTAAGAAAGAGATGAGATTATGGGCATGTGCAAGTAAAAAATGAGTACTATCCCGAAAATATTAACCCTTTAACATTCCGTGTCTGCTATAGAAGGGGCATTGGTGGAGGGGTGCCATAATTTGAAAGTATATGTATGTACACTATATATGTGGTTCATTATTCACATAGAAATAACCAATCTTATTTTACGCCACTCCTGTAAAAGGGAGATAGTAGCGAGGAGCCATGGGCTAAAGATAGAGAATGTAATCTGTTATGATTAAGGAATAGATCAGAATACAGTATACAGTATGCATGTGAATGAAATTGGCAAAGCAAAGAGCCCAAAAGACAGCCGATTAAATTTGTATCAAATCCTGTAGAAGGGGCCCTATAGGGGAGGTGTGGTGGAGTGGTCATGCCACTGGATTGGTAATCCTATGGACCCGGGTTCAAATCCCGATATGTCAATGGGAAGATATTATTGGGATTGAATTTGTGCTGTACCTAGTATCAGTGCATTACCACAAAGCCCACCGAAATGCCAAAAAAATACCCTCATTGTTCCCTGATTAAATAACACTGTATGAATATTCCCATATTCAAAATATGTTACAGGGGGACAATGCCTAGTGAGTTCACTGCTCAATAGGTGGCGTTCTGAGAGTGAGGGTCTGAGTCTGGAGGGTGAGACGGTGAAGCACTTGAGCGAAGCAATCGGCCGCTTCAGAGATGGAGCTGCTTCGAGCCATGATGGATGCTTCACATGTCTCACTCCCCAGACTGGAACAAGACCTCACGGGCCTCACCGTGTTGAGCGGTGGAATGTACAGGCTCTCAGCCTATGCCCGAGAGGGAGTAGTTGGAATATAGAAAAAAAAAAAAAAAAAAAATCGCCAAGGGAGATGTATATTAAAAGTGCCCCCATACAGCCTAAACAATATGCAAGTGTCTATGCATATGGAGTTCTATAAAATATGCCTTAGCAATTTCCAAACAGGTGGCCATTTCACTTTTCACAACTACTGCAGAAGGGGCCGATTAGCGGGGCAGCTAAAATTAAATTTAAGAAAAGGGCCCCGTTACGGCCTAGCGGATATATTCAAATATAAGCGTATGTAAGTTCATTAAATTTGGTTCAGTAATAACCGAGAAATAGCATATTTTGATAAATGTCGCACTACTGCAAAAGGTGGCTATTTGGGGGGTGCCCAGGGCGGAATTGAATACATCATATAAATTATATGCAATGCATATATTTGATCTATTCTCTAGGCTGTAATGACCATACACATGCATATTATGCATGTGTAAGGTCATTAAATTTGGTTCAATAATATCAGAGAAAATTTTGTTTTAATAAATGTTGCACTACTGCAGAAGGTGGCAAATTGAGAGGCGCACAGGCCAAAATTAAATAAAAAAGGGCTCTGTTACGGCCTAGAGGGACCAGCGCATAATATTATGCATGTGAAAAATAATTAAATTTAGTTAAAACAAAATACTGAGAAATTGCAATTTTCCATTAGCGTCACCCTAACAAGAACACGAAGAACAACGACATGGGTAAGCCCTAGAGGTCCTTCGCTTTGCACACGGACCTAACATGTGCAAGCTTTATAGGTCCTCGCTTCCCACAGACCTAGCAACAACATGTGCAAGCTTTATAGGTCCTCGCTTCCCACGGACCTAACAACATGTGCAAGCTTTATAGGTCCTCGCTTTCCACAGACCTAACAACAACATGTGCAAGCTTTATAGGTCCTCGCTTCCCACGGACCTAACATGTGCAAGCTTTATAGGTCCTCGCTTCCCACGGACCTAGCAACAACATGTGCAAGCTTTATAGGTCCTCGCTTCCCACGGACCAAACAACATGTGCAAGCTTTATAGGTCCTCGCTTCCCACGGACCTAGCAACAATATATGCAAGCTTTATAGGTCCTCGCTTCTCATGGACCTAACAACAACATGTGCAAGCTTTATAGGTCCTCGCTTCCCACGGACCTAACAACAACATGTGCAAGCTTTATAGGTCCTCGCTTCCCAAGGACCTAACAACAACATATGCAAGCTTTATAGGTCCTCGCTTCTCACGGACCTAACAACAACATGTGCAAGCTTTATAGATCCTCGCTTCTCACGGACCTAACAACAACATGTGCAAGCTTTATAGGTCCTCGCTTCCCACGGACCTAACAACAACATGTGCAAGCTTTATAGGTCCTTGCTTTCCACAGACCTAACAACAACATGTGCAAGCTTTATAGGTCCTTGCTTCCCACGGACCTAACAACAACATGTGCAAGCTTTATAAGTCCGCGCTTCCCACGGACCTAACAACATGTGCAAGCTTTATAGGTCCTCGCTTCCCACGGACCTAACAACAACATGTGCAAGGTTTATAGGTCCTCGCTTCCCACTGACCTAACAACATGTGCAACCTTTATAGGTCCACGCTTCCCACGGACCTAACAACAGCATGTGCAAGCTTTATAGGTCCTCACTTCCCGCGGACCTAACAACAACATGTGCAAGCTTTATAGGTCCTCGCTTCTCACGAACCTAACAACAACATGTGCAAGCTTTATAGGTCCTCGCTTCCCACGGACCTAACAACAACATGTGCAAGCTTTATAGGTCCTCGCTTCTCACGAACCTAACAACAACATGTGCAAGCTTTATAGGTCCTCGCTTCCCACGGACCTAACAACATGTGCAACCTTTATAGGTCCTCGCTTCCCACGGACTTAACAACAACATGTGCAAGCTTTATAGGTCCTCGCTTCTCACGGACCTAACAACAACATGTGCAAGCTTTATAGGTCCTCGCTTCTCACGGACCTAACAACAACATGTGCAAGCTTTATAGGTCCTCGCTTCCCACGGACCTAGCAACAATATGTGCAAGCTTTATAGGTCCTCGCTTCCCACGGACCTAACAACATGTGCAACCTTTATAGGTCCATGCTTCCCACGGACCTAACAACAACATGTGCAAGCTTTATAGGTCCTCGCTTCTCACGAACCTAACAACAACATGTGCAAGCTTTATAGGTCCTCGCTTCCCACGGACCTAACAACAACATGTGCAAGCTTTATAGGTCCTCGCTTCTCACGAACCTAACAACAATATGTGCAAGCTGTATAGGTCCTCGCTTCCCACGGACCTAACAACATGTGCAACCTTTATAGGTCCTCGCTTCCCACGGACCTAACAACAACATGTGCAAGCTTTATAGGTCCTCGCTTCTCACGGACCTAACAACAACATGTGCAAGCTTTATAGGTCCTCGCTTCTCACGGACCTAACAACAACATGTGCAAGCTTTATAGGTCCTCGCTTCACACGGACCTAAAAACATGTGCAAGCATTATAGGTCCTCGCTTCCCACGGACCTAACAACAACATGTGCAAGCTTTATAGGTCCTCGCTTCCCACGGACCTAACAACAACATGTGCAAGCTTTACAGGTCTTCGCTTCTCACGGACCTAACAACAACATATGCAAGCTTTATAGGTCCTCGCTTCCCACGGACCTAACAACAACATGTGCAAGCTTTATAGGTCCTCGCTTCTCACGGACCTAACAACAACATGTGCAAGCTTTATAGGTCCTCGCTTCCCACGGACCTAACAACATGTGCAAGCTTTATAGGTCCTCGCTTCCCACGGACCTAACAACAACATGTGCAAGCTTTATAGGTCCTCGCTTCCCACGGACCTAACAACAACATGTGCAAGCTTTATAGGTCCTTGCTTCCCACGGACCTAACAACAACATGTGCAAGCTTTATAGGTCCTCGCTTCCCACGGACCTAACAACAACATGTGCAAGCTTTATAGGTCCTCGCTTCCTAGGGACCTAACAATGAAGCCTTATACCCAAATATTAAATCCCTTAAGGGGAGGTTTTTAGTTTGTTCCCTAAACCTCCATGAAGCTTAATATTCCACCTCCTAGACCCCCTTACAAGATAAATGTGTATATTTTTCGGTAGAAAAATGTCCCGGATGAAGACCGGTTCCTCTTAAATTACTGGCTCGCTATCACTCGCCAGGAAAAAAATCAACATATAAATGGCACGAAAGGTCTTGAAATTGACAGAAATGTCAAAAGTTCCTAAAATCGCCAAACTAACGGGAGGAACATATTACAATCTGAAAAGCAATGGGGCTAAACATGAGGGAGAAAGGGGTTCGGAAAAAAATCCCTCAAGTAGAAATCTCCCCTTAAGCTATAATGATATACCCTACCCTTAACTTAACCTACCTTTAACCTAACTTGCCCTTAACTGAACCGACCCTTAACTGAACCTACCTTTAACCTTAACCTAACTTGCCCTTATTTTAACCTACCTATAACTGAACCTACCTTTAACCTTAACTTGACCTACCCTTAACTTAACATAACCTTAAGTGAAAGTACCTTTAACCTTAACATATCCTACTCTTAACTTAACCTAACCTAGACTGAACCTACCTATAACTGTAACCTAACTTACACATAACTTAAGCCAGCATTAATCTAACCAACTCTAAACTGTGGCAATAACATATCAAGCGTCGACGAAAATAAGATAAATATTACCGATGATCACAACATCCAGAATGTAAACACGAATTTTCATTAGACAATGTGCCCCTGGTGTACTGGCGACGTCTTTCTAATTTTTTCTTGGTATATTTAGACGATTTTGTGCTGTTTAAGAATGATCTGTGGTAGTAAAATGGGTCAAGTGAGATAGTTGTAAACCTGTTAATTGCTGGTGGCCCTTTTAAAACTGAATACAATCGTCTAATAGCAGCCAGAATATAGTTAAAAGGACGTTGCCGGTACGGAAGGGTATAAATATTTTCTGAGGTGTTCCGGAAAATTGTATATTGGCTGTTCCTGGAAAAGCTGCAAAGGTGAAACGTGAATAATGGGCAGGTAGGAAGAGAGAGAGAGAGAGAGAGAGAGAGAGAGAGAGAGAGAGAGAGAGAGAGAGAGAGAGAGAGAGAGAGAGAGAGAGAGAGAGAGAGGTTTAAGGGGAAGTATTTGTTGGTGTCTTTCTGAACCCTCTTCTCCTTCATGTTTAGCCCCATTAGTTCTTAAAATTTAAGATTTTCGGTCACTTGTTTGTCAATATTAAGACCTTTCGTGTGATTTAGGTGTCGATGATTTCCTGACGAGCGAAAGCGAGTATGTAATTTAGGAGGGAGACATTTTTCTGTAACAAGATACACAGAGGGCCTCTGAGTCGGACGGATCCTAAATTGAGTGGTCAATCCTGTAAGTCCTTCACTAAACTGGCTCGGGTTGTCCCTCTCACAGGGAATAGGTCCGCTTGGGGGCATTCTGTGTATGGCCACCCTCGTAAGGGGAGTAAGGCGTCCGGCAATAGATAGATAGATAGACATTTTTCTACCCAAAAAATTACACATTTATCTCGATGAGGGGTCTTGGGGGTGTTATTTATTAAGCTTGATTAAGATCTAGGGAGCAAACTAAAACATATATATACATATATATATATATATATATATATATATATATATATATATATATATATATATATGTCCCCTTAACGTACACCCATATATTAACAGAACTCAGTCAAAGGTTAAATGGCAAAAGTGATAAATGTAAAAAGACAAGCCAACTCAGAACACAAGTATTGGGTACAAGTTTTAGGTGAGAACAAAATATATATTTTGAAAATTATAAATTACATGCTTAATAAAAAAGTGACTGGATTTACAGAACGTTCGCTATCTCTTGAAATTTGTTACCGCGTTAAAAACATATTTATTCAGGTAAATCAGTTAAATTCAGGGGACAATCTTTCGAACACACACACACAGACAAACACACACACACACATACAGAAACACACACTCGACATATGCACAAATGTGCATATGTGATACGGATACAATCGCATACATACATATGAATAGTACTACACAAATCGCCCCCCCAACCCCCCACCCCCGCAAAAAAAACAACAACACACAGACACACACACGGATTTTAGCAAATAAACTTCGGCTATGTTGCACCATCAACATAAAACATGATATACAAGATAACCCTCAAATAGTTACATGGTGTATAATATTAAGTATAAAGCCTAGGATGTATTCTATAAACAGTGATAAATTCTAACATATTTTAAAGGGCAACAATACTTTTTTTGTTTTTTTTCCCTATATGAGTGAGGGAGGCAAAAGGCAGAACTGCCTATAGCGAGTACCTCCCCCATAGTTGAAAGAGTGACAGGGCCAAAATCAAGGGACGTTCGAGCCAAAATGCTGGTCACACGTAGTTTGAAGCAATCTAAGTCATAGGAAGAGGGAAAGACTGATTCTGGGAGAGAGTTCCAGAGCCCAGCTGTTGAATAGAAGAAAGACGTTTCACTCTTGGGTTGGAGAGTTGCACAAAGTAGGGGTGGGATTGTGTTGCAAGGCGGGTACCACGTGCCCTACGTAAAGGAGGTGGTATACACTGGGAAAGCTCTGAGGAACACTGATTATTATAGTAGCAATAGAATAGCGAGAGAGATGCAACATTGCGGCGGAGAGAGAGAGATTGCAGAGAGTTGGTGAGTGGACGGGAGTTAATGATACGAAAGGCCTTCCTTTCTACTTTGTCTAGGAGAGCGGTGTGAGAGGAACCTCCCCACACATGTGAACAATACTCAATACAAGGATGCACTGTACAGAGCAAGAAGTTTTGCAGGGGTAAAGAACCCCCTTAGGCGGTTGAGCACACCCAGCTTCTGGGAGGCTGCCTTAGCACGACTGGTAATATGGTCCTTCCAACTGAGAGCAGAAGAAAAAGAGACATCAAGAATATTGAGAGAAGATAATATAGTGCTCATTAATTGTCGAACATACCAAATATTCACTTGAACCAATTTCTCAGAAGAATGTTGATACTGAAAACAGTATATGTAAAATATCCAGTTTCATTTTAAATGCCAGTACTAGAATATGAACTAAACATAAATAGAAAGAACATATCATACTAAACATTACCGTACAAAGAACATATCATACTAAACATTACCGTACAAACATGACAATAGAAAGAACATATCATACTAAACATTATCGTACAAAGAACATATCATACTAAACATTACCGTACAAAGAACATATCATACAAAACATTACCGTACAAAGAACATATCATACTAAACATTACCGTACAAACATGACAATAGAAAGAACATATCATACTAAACATTACCGTACAAAGAACATATCATACTAAACATTACCGTACAAAGAACATATCATACAAAACATTACCGTACAAAGAACATATCATACTAAACATTACCGTACAAAGAACATATCATACTAAACATTACCGTACAAAGAACATATCATACTAAACATAAATAGAAAGAACATATCATACTAAACATTACCGTACAAAGAACATATCATACTAAACATAAATAGAAAGAACATATCATACTAAACATTACCGTACAAAGAACATATCATACTAAACATAAATAGAAAGAACATATCATACTAAACATTACCGTACAAAGAACATCATACTAAACATAAATAGAAAGAACATATCATACTAAACATTACCGTACAAAGAACATATCATACTAAACATAAATAGAAAGAACATATCATACTAAACATTACCGTACAAAGAACATATCATACTAAACATAAATAGAAAGAACATATCATACTAAACATTACCGTACAAAGAACATATCATACTAAACATAAATAGAAAGAACATATCATACTAAACATTACCGTACAAAGAACATATCATACTAAACATTACCGTACAAACATGACAATACTGTACATAATATTATTATGTTCCTTCCAACAACCAACTATACTCCTAAAATCGATTAATGAAATTTACAAACACATGTGGCAGTCCGTGGATTCGAATCCAGGATGCTCACACCGAAAATCAACACCTTATGCATCGCACCACGAAGACAGTTAAAGAATGGTGGACACTGCCTACGATTTATTATGCAACTTCGAATCCTGCATATCAATCTAAGCATGTACACACATCCCAACTGCAACTCACGTAGGCTATGCATATGTGAATGGAAAGAGCAATTAATGGGGCCTTAACCACTAGGGAAGTCCTCTCGATAAATTACCCCTGAACCAATATAAATTATTATGTTCCTTCCAACAACCAACTATACTCCTAAAATCAGATCACAGACCACGAACACACCAGACATGGGTATATTCAACTGCTATAATAAAGCAGCATAAAAAAGGGTAAAAACAATCACCGTCAAATAAAACCTAGTTTCCTTTTCCCAACTGCAGGGTTAGACATTTTTGAGTCGAAAATATTTCCTTGTAGAAGTGATCGTTGTCTACAAAAACTGAGTGCAAGTGTTTTTTGGTTTAATTGCTATTCGAATGGTAGTTTAGTAAGCCAATACACACACACACATTATATATATATATATATATATATATATATATATATATATATATATATATATATATTACATGCTTAGTATTATTGAACAATGAACATTATTGCATTATATGCACACGAATGTTCATGTCCATTCTTCTTCTCTTTTAATGTAATTGAAGGTTACGAATATTTGTTTTATTTAATGTTAGGATATTTATGAATGTATTATGTTGCTAAATCAGTTTTAGTTCTTATAATATTGATCGTCACACATATTATAATATTGATCGTCACATATTATAATATTGATCGTCACACATATTATAATATTGATCGTCACACATATTATAATATTGATCGTCACACATATTATAATATTGATCGTCACACATATTATAATATTGATCGTCACACATATTATAATATTGATCGTCACACATATTATAATATTGATCGTCACACATATTATAATATTGATCGTCACACATATTATAATATTGATCGTCACACATATTATAATATTGATCGTCACATATTATAATATTGATCGTCACACATATTATAATATTGTTCGTCACACATATTATAATATTGATCGTCACACATATTATAATATTGATCGTCACACATATATAATATTGATCGTCACACATATTATAATATTGATCGTCACACATATTATAATATTGATCGTCACACATATTATAATATTGATCGTCACACATATTATAATATTGATCGTCACACATATTATAATATTGATCGTCACACATATTATAATATTGATCGTCACACATATTATAATATTGATCGTCACACATATTATAATATTGTTCGTCACACATATTATATTGATCGTCACACATATTATAATATTGATCGTCACACATATTATAATATTGATCGTCACACATATTATAATATTGATCGTCACACATATTATAATATTGATCGTCACACATATTATAATATTGATCGTCACACATATTATAATATTGATCGTCACACATATTATAATATTTTCTCGAATATTATGTTTCTTCTACTAAAAAGTGTATATCTCTACTTGTTTCACTTCACCTTTAATATCCACACACACACGCACACGCATATATGCACACACACACAGACTCACACACAGTATAGACACACAGCATATATATAGACATATATATATATATATATATATATATATATATATATATATATGTAGTATATATATATATTATGTTTAATTAACAAATCGTTCAATATATATATATACATCATATATATTTTTCGCCTCCTCCCTCTTTGACATATTTAACTAATTTGTGTGATCATTACCTACCGGTACTTCATTGGCTTCCATCATCATTATCACTTCTCTCTCTCTCTCTCTCTCTCTCTCTCTCTCTCTCTCTCTCTCTCTCTCTCTCTCTCATTTGTGTCATCCTTTACATTAAGTCAAGTATCATACTTTAACCACTTCTGTACCGGTGACGTCTTTTTCATTTTATATTAGCTACATTTAGATGATTTGATGAAGCTTAGGACAGATATACTGTAGGGTAGCTAAAATAATAAATTTAGATAGTCTGTAACATTTAATGGGTAGACATCCTTCCTAAGCTGAGTAAGATGTTCTAATAGTTGCCAGATAAACTGAAAAGGAGGTCACCTGTACAGAAGGGGTTAAGTACATGACATCATAAATAACCGTATTGTATGGCTATACACTATATTATGCAGGCTTGGTCATAATAGACCAAGTAAGTATGTGTTTCACATACATGCTATTGTATGTGAAACACATACAATAGCACTGGATATATCAAAGGCATTTGATATAGTCTGGCATCAATCCTAATTGTCGAAGATGTCACACTACGGCCTTGCATCATTAGTTCCACTAATTTCTTCTTATCTTCATAACAGAAAAATACTGGTGGATGGCCTTTATTCTCAATTTCACTAAATAAATGCTGGTGTTCCCCAGGGATCAGTTTTGGCCCCAACTCTGTTCCTCGTTCATATCAATGATCTCATATCTACCACTCATAATCCAATACATTCCTACGCAGATGACTCAACACTCCGCAGTTCCTTCACATTTACCATAATAATAAAATAGATGAGATGTGATGAAAATGGTACATACATAAAGATATATATACATATAAAATGGTACATACATAAAGATATATATACATATCAAATTGTAAAAGTAAGAGTAATTATACTATTAAAAAAAAATCAATAATATAAACAAGTACATAGTCCTATATAATACAACACTAAGTAATTGAAAATTTAGAAAGTACCAAATATATAAAGTTCAATCTTCAGATTAGGAAACTTTCCACATTAACAAATCAATGTTTATAGTATGTATTTTCTAGGATATGTTACGATCGGGTCTCGTATAAATCAGTGGCTCTTATACATTGGACTAGACCTGGCATAAATGCAACAACAGAAACTCTAGATCCAACCCCTGATATATAATCCCGTCGAACAAAGAACACATATACCCTCCAGAGTTATATCTGCGATAGCGGGGTATCTTAACTCTCAGTATCTATGTGCTTCTACTATAGGCTGATGTTCTCTGAAGTAGCCTATTACCTATAACATATGGTTGCTTAGTTATGGTACACAAGGAAAAGATAGTTAACTTAATTAAATCACAAGAGTGATCTAATGCAAACAATAAGAAGGTTTACTTAACGTTAAGTTAATCAATAATATGTCACTCCTTTATGAAAGAAAGTGTTGTAAAGTCCTCAAGCACCGAACAAGGAATCTTCTGAATAATGTCGGATGCTACTAAGAAGAACATATCGGAAATGGAAACACAAAATAGCAGGAGGCAGGACAATGCACGTGTAGGCTAAATACACAAAAAGGCTGGACCTATAATGTTATTGGACACAAGAATATTATAAGCGGTGCAACAGTAATAATGCTCGCCACGAAAAAGTAGTACTCCTATTAACAAACCGGTCTATGCTGGTTGTGTCTCTCTACAGCAACCTAGACCTCAAAATGCTTGTGTAGAAATAATGGGTATGCATAAAAGAGTATATGATCTAATCCAGCTAATGTCTACCCGGGTTAATAAAGTCTAGCTGGGATGTGCAAAGGTACAGAATTCTGGTGGAGCCAGGCAGCTCCTAGCCTAGTGTGGACCTTGGGTCTGTGCGGCCTGATTACGTTAATATGAAGGGGTGCTCTCTTGAGGATTCTCGATCACAAGTATGGAGTATCCTCCTGGCGACCCTCAAAAGTAAAAGCAAATAGAGTTAGAACAGTGTTGGGTGGATTAGGCAAGCAGCCCTCACGCACTACACAGTCTAAACTCCAAGGTACACAGACAAAAGATCCACCCAGGTAACCCACAGAATCCGTAGTGTCGTGCAGCTCAAAATTAGCCTACACACAGTGAAAACACCAACAGCAAGGTACCTGATCCCTAGTCTAGCATTATTTAACCCGGTAGAAACATTAGTGATTAATGGAAACAGTTCGAGCAATACAATCTCCCAAAAAGACAATGACTATCTTCAACCTTAGCCTAGTACATAAGAAATGTGAGATCCAGCATATAATACAGTCTGGCCACCAATTCAAGGTGTGGATGCAGGGAACCAGAGGGGGATTGATATTAATAAAAGGTGAGGAAGTAGGGGAAATGAAAAGAGGCAGTAGGAGAGAAAGATTCTAAGACAAGAGTGTGGAACAGTTCATGGGAGATGCTTAGAGTATGCTGTCTGGGACGGATCTGACCAGGATATTTTCAGGGACCGCATGGGTGGAGTCCCAGTTCGCAAGAATGGCACGAGGGCGCGCGCGACAGTCGCCCAGTAAGCAGCCGCCTAGTAGGACGTGTTAGGCAGGAGGCAACGAATCCCGCGAGGCCTATGTAAGGGGCCCAGCCACGCGCCACACTCACCACCAAGTCACACCACCTGGTCTCTCTCTCTCTCCCGCTCGCCTTCCCATCATTCAACTATTTAACCCGTGGAGCCCCGGCTAGTTTTGTAATGTTTGTTCACCAGAACCCGGCCGGTTTTCAAAAAATGGTTTTATTCCAGAAACAATAGCGAATGGGTTAGGAATGAAGGAAAAACCACGAAAAAACGCTCAAAAAGCTTAAAGAATGGTCCTACAGAGCCCCCGAAAACGTATTTTATAAGAGTAAAAAATTGAAGGCAATTACCCCAAAAAACCAGGTTATTGCGCGCTCTTGCACACGCATGTGGACTTTGAGAGTTTTCAACCATCGGCACGGTTGCGTGGGATACGTACACAGTTCCCATACAATTCTGAGCCCTCTTGAGTGGCTACACCTGAGGTTACGGTCGGCGCAATTAGGGTGACGCGCCAGGCGCGTCTCTGGGGCTGTGTGTTACATACATCGCCGACGCGTCAGACGCGTCGCTGGGGCTGTACGGGTTAACACAATACTTTCAATTGACTAAATAAAATAGAAAGGATTGTGACAGACGAAAACAAAGAACAGTTCTGAACTGTCTGCAACACAAGCTTTCTCGAGAAGGAAAGTACACAATAATAGGTAGTCTGTAGCTACATTCTCTGCCCTGGCGAGTCCTAGCGAGTAAGCCATGCGGTTCTGGGGGAAGCGGTGAGCGTCACAGATAGTGCAATGCCATTCTTTTCTAAAATATAGACTATATTTTCTAAGTCTGATTGTGTTAAATATACAGACTATATTTCCTAAGTCTGATTGTGCTAAATATATGGACTATATTTTCTAAGTCTGATTGTGCTAAATATATAGACTACATTTTCTAAGTCTGATTATGCCAAAATTACATTTTCTTGTGCATATATTAGTTTTCCACATTTATCATGGTAGTGCTTTCACGAAATGTTCAAGTTCACTAATACGTGATGCTAGGCGAGAGTTTGAGCAATAACATAAGATAATAGCAATAATCAAAAGAATCATGAGTAGACCAATGGGAGGGTATACATAGTAAGGCTTGACAAAGTGAGTGAAAGACAGAGAGTCCAAAGATGAGTTAATTAGATTCAAAGTGTTGGTGGTATGTGAAACAACCTTAGGAAACGAAAATTTCCAGAAATGTTAATAGAGGGAGGAATTTCAGCAAAAAGACGACTGTCAATAGAAATTGAACTCAGGTGAAATGTGGAAGGGTAAATAGTGAGGAAAGGACAGACAATCATGCATGAATCCTTTATGTAAATCAACCCTACTGCGTGTCTGTGGAAAGGTGAGCGATCGGGACAAGTCACAAGGAGAGTAGTTGCTTTCACAAAATAAAGAAAATTAGTATCCAAAATGTGTGCATGGAAGACATTTTTCTGAGGAGCGGGAGTGAATTGACAATAATCTGGCATATGTTTATTTTTCTTAATAGCACGACTACAATCATCATAATTCAGGGGGAGTAATTGGATTAATTGAGCAGGACAGGTAGTAATGACGTCTAAGATAGTGTGACAATGTTTCTCAAAGACCGAAGTGTCTACTAAAGCCAGGTATTCATCAGGGTATTTACCTGTAGAAAATAACAAATTGTCTGAAGGGAAATTAATCTCAAGAAGTTCGCCTTGGATAATGGTGGGGAGAGGGATAATTTCTTGTCTAGTCAAAATCATATCAGATGCAAATGGAATTAAAATAAAAAAATCACCAGCATTAATGTGTACCTCAAGAAATGGATAGTATAAATCTAAATTATCCTTAAGAAAAAAAAATGTATGTACTACTGAAAATAGAGTATATAGGCCTAAATAAATTATTAATTATTTGAAGTTAAATTCTAGAAGCTCTGATTGGTCAAGAGTGATAGAGAGACTGAATTGTGGACGAGCCGGCATGATCTACCGCTCCATCAATCGTGAGAATCAGAGTTTATTTACATGTAGAACGTATCTACCTTAATATCTAGATTGTCTAACCACCACTGGGCTACAAAATCACCCTTCAAAGATGACGCGGCAGCAATGGCGCGTGACCGAAGGTCATATCTGTCATTAGGGGGGGGGGGGGGGGTTTCTGTTCGTTTTTCTTTTTCTTTATCTTTTTCGGTTTCATTAGTGTTTCCTCGAAATTCGTGTTTTCGTATCCGGGTAGAGTACGCCGAATTTTCTTCAAATGATCAACATGTGCTCGTTTCTCATTACCTACATCTAAATGTTTAATTGTTGTTCTATTTCCTTCAACTGTCAAAACTCTGTAGGGACCAGCAAAGACTGGTTGCAATTTATCTTTAGCGTAAAAATCTCGCAGAAAAACAATATCTCCAATATTGATATTCGGATTAGATTTATTTTGGTTAGCTATGGTGGTCATTTCTTCCTTAGAGTGAGTGAGGTTATTTCGAAGATTCTTGTAAATCGTACGAACATTATTCAAATGATATAACAAATAATCATCCGAATTATACACAGGCGTATTGGCTTTCTGTAAATTAGTAAAAGGTAGTTTCTTATCTCTGCCAAAAACAATGAAATGTGGAGAATCAGCAATGGAAGTATTAATAGATGAATTAAGTGTGGCTTCTGCGTAATGAATAAAGTTATCCCAAGTACCGGTATCGCGTTCGTGTAATAAACAGCGTAGGGCACTAATTAAGGACTGATTAGCACGTTCAACTAAGCCATTACTGTGTGGTGAATGGGGGCAAATTGTCTCGTGATTAATATTATATTCTCTACAAATGTCTTCCATATCAGAATTACAAAATTCTGTGCCATTATCACTAATTATAGTGTTTGGGCAGTCAAGTTTACAAATTAAATCTCGTAAGAGTGTTTATGTAATAGATTTGGCTTCTTTATTTTGCAAAACTGAAAGAATCACATATCTCGAAAAGTGATCAACTATAACCAGTACATATTGATTAGCAGTATTTGTGAGGGGTAACTTGAGTAGATCTATTCCAACTACATCAAAGGGGTAATTAGGTATCGGATAAGTACCGATCTTAGCAGATGCATTTAACTTGGGTTTAACTTTCGCGCAAGTAATACATTCATCTATGTGAGTGAATAAATCACATTTCATTGTACGCCAGTAAAATGACCATTGAGCTTGAGAGAAGGCTCTATCCTTACCAGGGTGTCCAACTAATTTGTGACCATGAATAACGTGTAGCGTCGCACCTATGCATGAAGAGGGAATAACTAATTGCAACACCTCTCTATTAGGTGATTTCCTGCCAGATAACTGCGTTCTCTTGTACGAACAATTATCGTGTATTTCGAAGTCTTGTAAATTCAAAGCTATTAAATCGTTAGTGCTCGAGCTAACAGTATCACCTGATTCTATACTAAGAATTACTTTACTCCAAAACGTGTCGGATCTCTGCTCCGCAGCAATACCATCAGCGTTCAGAATCGCATTGGCTGAAACTGAAGCTACTGGATTACGAGATAAGGCATCAGCTGCAACATTGTGTTTACCTTCCACGTACATTAATTGGGGATTATAAGATGCCAAGATTAATTTCCATCGAGAACGTCAACCAGACAAAAATTTATCATCGAACTTAAGTAAGGGTTTGTGATCTGTCCATACAGTCGCATTATAGCCATAAATTATTTCTTTGTACGTCTGAAGAGCCTATATTAATGCAGCGCCTTCTAAGTCAGTTACACAATAATTTATTTCTGCCGGTTTGAGGGAACGGCTTGCGTAGCCTAACGGGCGCAATTAATTCCTTTCATCATACTGCATGAGAGTAGCGCCGAATCCGGAGTACGAAGCGTCAGTGTTAATAACAAAGTCTCTATTAAAATCAGGAAAGGCAAGTGTGGGTCTCGTGGTTAAGCTATTCTTTAATTTATTAAAACTTTGCTCTTGTTCATAACTCCAATTAAATTCCACACCTTTCTTTAACAGTTCGTAAAGGGGTTTCGCCATGATTGCATAATTTCTAATGAAACTCCTATTATAACCACTGATACCAAGGAATTGACGCAATTGTTTTACGTTAGTGGGTGTTGGGAAATTTGTGATAGCATTCGTGAGATCAGGAGTGGTATTAACACCATCTGGGGTTAGTTCATGTCCTAAAAAATTTAGTTTCTTCTTGAAAAAGTTACATTTACTAAGTTTAATCTTTAAACTAGCTTCGTTAAGCCTAGATAATACTTTCCTCAGTGCTTCAACATGGTCCGATATATTTTTAGAAAAAATTATGATATCGTCTATATATATATATATACATAAACGTTATTACCTAATAATCCTGCCAATATAGACATGAGACGTTGAAATACTGCCGGTGAATTTTTAAGGCTTTGTGGTAAGCGTTTGAATTCATATGTTCCAGCGGTGTATTGACGGGAATCTTCATCTAAATTAATCTGATGGAAACCACTTGACAAATCCAAGTACTAAACACTTTATTATCAGTACCTAACGAATTTAAGATTTCAGGGATTGCAGGCATATGAAAATGTTCAGTTTCTGTGAGAGAATTAAGTTTCCTGTAATCTACGACAACTCTATATTCGCCCTTATTTTTCTTAGGAACCAAAAATAGGGGACTACGCCATAAAGACAGAGATGGCTGTATTACATCTTGTTCAAATAATTATTTCACATGCGTATTAGTTAAGTCTCTTTGTGAATGAGAGAGACGGTACATTGGCAGATAAACAGGTGTTTGATTAACATCTTTCAAAATTATACGGTGATCCAGGATATCTGTAAATCCCATAGAGTCAGTTTTAAGGTGTACAGTGGAGTGAAATTCATTTAACAATTCGTGTAAAGGAGCGTTTGCCTCGGGATAATCTACTGGGTTAACTTGACTTAATATTTCTTTCATTCGTTCATCAGAAAATGATGGTGTGAAGGCTTTCATATTAACATTACTTATGGATATAGGACTCATTTCCTCAAATATTCCGGGG
The DNA here is from genome assembly GCA_032716605.1 of Paralithodes platypus. Classification (NCBI taxonomy): domain Eukaryota; kingdom Metazoa; phylum Arthropoda; class Malacostraca; order Decapoda; family Lithodidae; genus Paralithodes; species Paralithodes platypus. Next base: position 39,596,293 of record CM064489.1, on the reverse strand, counting down.
ATAACTTCAGCTTCACAAATAACTGTACCCGCAAATACTTTTATCATGCCATTAGTAAAATTAGTTAACAGTGTCATAAAACAATTAGTATGTTTAACTTCATGTAAACTTTGTGAGACGTGTATGCCTTTAATCATTCTAGTGTCTGGAAGTAAAACTAGTGAGTTAACATCTTCACATAAATTATCAGCATATACAACAGCTACTTTAGCGGTGTGTGGCTCAATTACAATATCCTTGTCCATAAGAATATTTTTAATAGAGGACTTTAATCCGACATAATCACTTACCGTGACTGAAGGGGTTTGAGGTTGAGAATAAGATAAGGGGGGGTGTTTCCGTGTATGGGTAAAACCTTGTTTCCCGCGGCGCTCCGTAAGACGGCGGGTGTGTGAGTGTGTTGGTGGGTTCACACATTCACGTATATTGCTCCCGTCCGGCGTATCGCCAATTTATGTAAAGACGCGAGTAGTTTCTGCCGTTGAACGCCCGTTCTTCCACGTCTATTGCACTTCCCGACAGACTTAGCGTAACGGGGCCAGTGTTACGTCAGACGTAATGGAGTCGTATTGAACTACGTACGTGTTTGCGACGTGCGTAAGCATAGCCCCGTTCGACCTCATGGGCTGCACGATTTGCGGGAACACAGGCCACGCCCATGCCACGCCCCCTCAAGACCGGCGTAGATGAGGCCGCATGTCTTGGGATTTGTTAGGTCGTACCTGGACCGGTTCTGGCCAATCGTAGGCACACCCCGTCTGACCAAACACAGACAAAGACAGTCTTTGTCAACCACGTAGGTCTGGGTTGGAATCTGGGAACTACAAAAGGGCAGGAATGGCCACACCATTCCCATTCCCAGTCCTTCATCGGCACCATGAACAACATCGAGGAATTCATCCTGGAGGAGTAACATCGAGGAATTCATCCTGGAGGAGTAACCCGCTGAGTGCCAGCCAATTTTGACGGTGTGCTTCTGCCAGTGCCATATTTTTTTTTTTTTTTTGACTAAATCTATTAAGTTGGGAGAGAAATGGTAAAAAAAAAACACTCCCCTCGCCAGAAATCAGGTCCCCGATGGTCCCGAAAGTAGCTGAAAAGACACTATAGACTACAGAGACTTTTATGGTATCGGAATGTATGGGTGGGAGGGTGGTTTTGGGGTTGGTTGGGGGAAGGTAGAAGGGTAATTGACTTGTGTTACACATATGAAGCCGATTGGTGAGGTAGTTTCGCCACCACGGATTTTCCTTTTTTTCCTTTCCTTCGTACGGATACGCTAGAAGTGGGTGGTGGGAGGAGGTTGGGGGTGTGGTGGGGGGAAGGCAGAAGGGTAAGAGACTTGTCACACAAATATGGAACCGATTGGTGCAGTCGTTTCGCCGCCACAGATTTTCCTTTTTTTTTCCTTTTCTTCGTACGGATACGCTAGAAGTGGGTGGTGGGAGGAGGTTGGGGGTGTGGTGGGGGGAAGGCAGAAGGGTAAGAGACATGTCACACAAATATGGAACCGATTGGTGCAGTCGTTTCGCCGCCACAGATTTTCCTTTTTTTTCCTTCTGACGGGACCGACAGTCAGCGAGTGGGTGGGAGGAGGGATTTGGGATTTTTGTGATGGGTAGCCTAAAGGGTAAGGTACATGTGGTAAAAATATGAAAGCCATAGGTGCAGTCGTTTCGCTGCTACGATTTGTTTTCGGCAGGGTGCAGAGGGTGGCAGGGTTGGCTTGTTGGTTGCTGCTCCGGTGTGGTGAGAGGTGTGACTGGAGGGTCCCTCGCTGGTCCCGTTGTCCCCTCGTACAACGATGCCGCGTCTTCCCGCCAACCCGCAGTGCGGCGGTTCTGCCAGATGCGGCCTAACTAACGTATACTTCCATGTTCGACTGGAACTTTCTACGATTTGACGAGAGCAGCTCTCGTCTCACGTGGTAGCTGCTACGTCCGACGAGGATGCTCTGGTCAGACGACCGTGGTGGCCTGGTCGGTCGTAAGTTTCCCCGTCTTTTGACATACGTGAGGGTGAGCCACGTTCCTGATTCGACTCGAATCAGCAACCGCGCGGCCTTGGCCGCACCCACAACATTCCCGACCCACGTGGGCTACTCGTTTCTACTCGCGCCATGCGAGAGTACCCCCCCCCCGACTGGCCGTAATTTCATTAAAGTTTTGCGTATTATGCCATTACGTTTTACGTAATCGGTTGCCAACTACCAATATACCTTCGTTTACAACAGACGGGAGCTGACGGGAGCAATATACGTGAATGTGTGAACCCACCATGTGGCGGCGGGGAGCGGTGAATGTGTGTGGTGTGGTGGAGGTGATTTGACCTTGAAACGCGACTGCCTTACATCTCGCCTCCACTACGCTCGCTCTAGACGGGGGAATATTTAACGTGTTATCCTTCAATAAAGCACTTTTCTATTTCCACTCCGTTCATGTGAGGGAGGAGCAAAAAATTTCTGTTTCTCATAGTACCATACCCTAACAATATGTCAGCTCCCACATTAAGTGTATGTAAGACATAAAATGTCTCATTATAAGGATTTAGATCTGAATGCAAAGTCAGGGGCAAGTACGTCACTCCAATAATTCCCAAATGATCACCAGAAACACTTTCTAATATTACATCTGGAGGGGATATTTTCAAAGACTTGTCAAATTTAGTCTCTCAAAAATATTTTCAGGAATGAGGTTAACAGGAGAACCCGTGTCTAACAAAACTGTCATTGATATACCCATACATTGAGAATTAAGAACACATAACTGGAGATTGCATTAGGGCACCAACACATAATTTTCTGAGGGATTTGGGTTTCACTACTGGCGGGAGGGGAGGTGGAACACTTATATTTATGTTATAGCGAGTTGAGAGCCGCGCGCCATGTTTCCCGAGTGTTTAGCAGTGTGTCTGAATGATTTGTGGTTCCCTACGACTGCCTGCCGCGACTACCTCACATTGGCTGGTCCAATGTGTAATTTCTTTGCACTTCCGACAGTATGGCGAACGTCCTGTCGAAAATTCATGACTTTCCTTCTGTTTGATATGGCAATTAGAGACCTTATGGCCTGCATAACCACAGTAATAACACAAGTCGGTGTTCCCAGTTTGAGAATTAGGTTTGGCCTGATAATGAGTGGGAGAATGTGGAATGTTTCTGTGAACGTACGAACGTCACACATAAGTGTAATTTCCATGACGGGAACCAGAGGGATACTGAGAGACGGGAGGTGTGTGAGGGTGGTGTGAGAGAGTAGCCGGGGCGTATTGTTTAGATTTAGGGAGCTGGGGTGTCTGTGGGAGTGTTTGGAGAACTGAGCTGTTTGGGGGGAAGGTTTGGGAACCTGAGCATTTTTAGCATTAGTGGGTTTTATTTGAGCAACAGTGAATTGTATTTGATTTGTAGTGATGCCGCCATTGTCACAAGCCTGTTGCAGAGACTTCGTGAATTTAGTCAAACTGTCAGTTGGAGCAAATTCAACTCTACGAGCAATAGACTGTACATTTTCTGGCAACGCTGAAACCAACAGGGTATATGAGAGGAGTTTACTAAACTGTTTCAACGAAATTTTGTCATCTGTAAACCAAGAGTTACCTTTTAAACCGTTGCTCATTGTGTTCGCCATTACGGAACAATCTGCCAATAGAGTATCAACAGATTTGCCCTTATTTATATGTTGGATTGAGTTAGCAAAATCATGAATCAGAGCAAAGTCACCTCTTGAGTTTCGTGCAAATTTCTCCAAAAACTCGTCTTTGAAGGTTTGATAAGTCGTGCATTCTAGCAACTCGTCACAAGCTAATACATTACCGGCTGGAGCTCTACCCTTATCAAATTTAGAGCGAAATATATCGATTTTACCTCTGTCATCTGTGACTTTTCGAGCGGCGATCTCAGACTCGATATCACTAAATACCGCAAAACTCGATTTATTATCATCTAGGCCTGTAAATACCTTTTGCGCCTGACCGTGAACAACATGTAAATTTAAGTTTTGTGCCATGTTTGAAGTTAGGTTAATGGGGTTGGCGGGAGTGAAATGGGAAAACGCAGGTGTGGGGTCTGGCAATGTAAGGTGACGGTTACAAGAACGAAGTTTTCTGTGATGAACATCATTTAAAATAGGTGGCTGTGTTGACCTAACATGATCGGAAGATATCGAAACATCGTCACAATTAGCATTAACAACAGGGGGAACATTTGAAGTACTGGAAACTGAATTATTTATTTCTGTATCGCCTGAGTTATCGTCCTGAGCTGTAAGATCGGCCTCAAAATGAGGTAGGGGAGAAGTACTGAAGATATTTCGCAAATTGTTCATGAGTTAGAAAAAACACAATGAAATATAAATGAGAGGCATCTCGCATAATAAACACCTCATATATTAGTGAATTTCGATATGCACATCAATGTAACACATAATTAGCACTTGCACATATATATTGGCTTTTTATAATTCACTGGGTAGGTCTCGAACAAAAGTTTGCAAAATTAGTAATAGGGAGTTTACAGAAAGTAGACCTCCTTTCAAAATATAGAAAAGGAAAGTCATAGAGATTATGAAAGGAAACTGCAGTGTTGTGTCTCACCTGATGTTGTTATGACTGAAGGTGAAGGGGTGATGACAACACACCTCTGGTTCAGGAACGGGTGGGTGCGGGTGTGGTTTGTGGGTGTGGCGCCGATGAACGGGGCGAGGCGCGCTCACAATGCCGCCGGTTGATTGAAGGTCGATCGTCCGGTTGATTGAAGAGTCGATTTTGGTTGATTGGTAGAAGTGGAGAGTGAGAAGGAAGCGTGGTGTAGGTGCTCTTGTCTAATCAGTTGTTGTAGAAAGAGACCATCCGCTGCCAGACATGTGAGGTTCTTTACTCCGATGACACCGTGTTGATGTGGATCTTCAGTAGGCCTCTCTGTGATGAATAATGTTTGTAGAAAACTGCCACCACTAATAGTTTATAGACATATTATGAGTCTGGAATCAATCAACCCTTGCGATCAGCCTTGCCTTTATTTGTTGTATAAGTATGCAGGAACACAGTCAGGAATCAAATCAGGTGTGAAATGATGAAGTGGTGAGAATGGTGAAAGGGGGTGTGTCAGAGCGTGGTGAGTGGACCTCCGCCCTCGACTCGTGTCTGTCCAGTTCTCTCCTGTGATCGCCGTCATGCCTAGGTTCAACCGCACCTCGCCTTCCGATAATGCATAACCAATCATGAAAGCGTGAATAATCCTGAATCACGAGTGAATAATAATACATGACGAGTGAATAATCGTGCATAACTACAATCCAGGGGTCTCCTGGTGTTTAGGTTAGCAAGTCGTTAATATAGGAATGAAATGATTAATCAGCATGTTTACCTTAGCTATTGATAAGGACACCTGTGGTCTTGCCTCTGGACCACAGCTAGCAGCTCCTTGTACAGGCATATACAAAAGTCGGGTGACAAGTATGAATTGAGTTATGAGTTGTCTAAATATGAGTGAAAGGATCGTATAACACAAACTCAACACTAAATACCGGTAGTGAATGTGTTAACTACCACTACACCCACCACATCCACTACCATACACTACCTACGGTTAACTAATATCCTACACAGAGAGCTTGCTAACTCAACACAAAATACCGGTAGTGAATGTGTTAACAACCACTACACCCGCCACATCCACTACCATACAGTAGCTACAGTAAACTAATATCCTACACGGAGAGCTTGCTAACTCAACACTAAATACCGGTAGTGAACGTGTTAACTACCACTACACCCACCACATCCACTACCATACAGTAGCTACGGTAAATTAATATCCTACACGGAGAGCTTGCTAACTCAACACTAAATACCGGTAGTGAATGTGTTAACTACCACTACACCCACCACATCCACTACCATACAGTAGCTACGGTAAACTAATATCCTACACGGAGAGCTTGCTAACTCAACACTAAATACCGTTAGTGAATGTGTTAACTACCACTATACCCACCACATCCACTACCATACAGTAGCTACGGTAAACTAATATCCTACACGGAGAGCTTGCTAACTCAACACTAAATACCGATAGTGAATGTGTTAACTACCACTACACCCGCCACATCCACTACCATACAGTATACGCTACTACGGTAAACTAATATCCTACATGGAGAGCTTGCTAACTCAACACTAAATACCGGTAGTGAATGTGTTAACTACCACTACACCCGCCACATCCACTACCATACAGTAGCTACGGTAAACTAATATCCTACACGGAGAGCTTGCTAACTCAACACTAAATACTGGTAATGAATGTGTTAACTACCACTACACCCACCACATCCACTACCATACAGTAGCTACGGTAAACTAATATCCTACACGGAGAGCTTGCTAACTCAACATTAAATACCAGTAGTGAATGTGTTAACTACCACTACACTCGCCACATCCACTACCATACAGTAGCTACGGTAAACTAATATCCTACACGGAGAGCTTGCTAACTCAACACTAAATACTGGTTGTGAATGTGTTAACTACCACTACACCCACCACATCCACTACCATACAGTAGCTACGGTTAACTAATATTCTACACCGAGAGCTTGCTAACTCAACACTAAATACCGGTAGTGAATGTGTTAACTACCACTACACTCGCCACATCCACTACCATACAGTAGCTACGGTAAACTAATATCCTACACGGAGAGCTTGCTAACTCAAGACTAAATACCGGTAGTGAATGTGTTAACTACCACTACACCCGCCACATCCACTACCATACAGTAGCTACGGTAAACTAATATCCTACACGGAGAGCTTGCTAACTCAACACTAAATACCGGTAGTGAATGTGTTAACTACCACTACACCCACCATATCCACTACCATACAGTAGCTACGGTAAACTAATATCCTACACGGAGAGCTTGCTAACTCAACACTAAATACCGTTAGTGAATGAGTTAACTACCACTACACCCACCACATCCACTACCATACAGTAGCTACGGTAAACTAATATCCTACACGGAGAGCTTGCTAACTCAACACTAAATACCGATAGTGAATGTGTTAACTACCACTACACCCGCCACATCCACTACCATACAGTATATGCTACTACGGTAAACTAATATCCTACACGGATAGCTTGCTAACTCAACACTAAATACCGGTAGTGAATGTGTTAACTACCACTACACCCGCCACATCCACTACCATACAGTAGCTACGGTAAACTAATATCCTACACGGAGAGCTTGCTAACTCAACACTAAATACTGGTAGTGAATGTATTAACTACCACTACACCCACCACATCCACTACCATACAGTAGCTACGGTAAACTAATATCCTACACGGAGAGCTTGCTAACTCCCTAAATACCGGTAGTGAATGTGTTAACTACCACTACACCCACCACATCCACTACCATACAGTAGCTACGGTTAACTAATATTCTACACCGAGAGCTTGCTAACTCAACACTAAATACCGGTAGTGAATGTGTTAACTACCACTACACTCGCCACATCCACTACCATACAGTAGCTACGGTAAACTAATATCCTACACGGAGAGCTTGCTAACTCAAGACTAAATACCGGTAGTGAATGTGTTAACTACCACTACACCCGCCACATCCACTACCATACAGTAGCTACGGTAAACTAATATCCTACATGGAGAGCTTGCTAACTCAACACTAAATACCGGTAGTGAATGTGTTAACTACCACTACACCCGCCACATCCACTGCCATACAGTAGCTACGGTAAACTAATATCCTATACGGAGAGCTTGCTAACTCAACACTAAATACCGGTAGTGAATGTGTTAACTACCACTACACCCGCCACATCCACTACCATACAGTAGCTACGGTAAACTAATATCCTACACGGAGAGCTTGCTAGCTCAACACTAAATACCGGTAGTGAATATGTTAACTACCACTACACCCACCACATCCACTACCATACAGTAGCTACGGTTAACTAATATCCTACACGGAGAGCTTGCTAACTCAACACTATATACCGGTAGTGAATGTGTTAACTACCACTACACCCACCACATCCACTACCATACAGTAGATACGGTTAACTAATATCCTACACCAAGAGCTTGCTAACTCAACACTAAATACCGGTAGTGAATGTGTTAACTACCACTACACCCGCGTCATCCACTACCATACAGTAGCTACAGTAAACCAACATCCTACACGGAGAGCTTGCTAACTCAACACTAAATACCGGTAGTGAATGTGTTAACTACCACTACACCCGCCACATCCACTACTATACAGTAGCTACGGTAAACTAATATCCTACACGGAGAGCTTGCTAACTCAACACTAAATACCGGTAGTGAATGTGTTAACTACCACTACACCCGCCACATCCACTACCATACAGTAGCTACGGTAAACTAATATCCTACACGGAGAGCTTGCTAACTCAACACTAAATACCGGTAGTGAATGTGTTAACTACCACTACACCCGCCACATCCACTACCATACAGTAGCTACGGTAAACTAATATCCTACACAGAGAGCTTGCTAACTCAACACTAAATACCGGTAGTTCACATTGCTCACATTCAACCTGTCCCAAAGAAGGGTGACCACTCTCAACCTCCAACTATCGTCCAATTGCTCTTATCTCTTGTCTTTCTAAAGTTGTTGAAACTATTCTTGCTTCCAAATTTCTTAAGCATTTCTCTTCTCATAATCTGCTCTCAGATCGCCAGTATGGCTTCCTTAAGGGTCGCTCTACTGGTGATCTTCTTTCATATCTTACTAACTCTTGGTCATCCTCCTTTCGGGACTTCGGTGAGACTTTTTCTATTGCACTAAACATATCGAAAGCCTTCGATAGAGTCTGGCATAAATCTTTAATTTCTAAACTACCCTCCTTCAGTTTCTATCCCTCCATCTGTGCCTTTGTCTCTAATTTCCTTTCCGGCCGTTCCATAGTTGCGGTTGTGGACGGCCATTGTTCACTTCCTCACCCTATAAACTCCGGTGTTCCTCAGGGCTCTGTTCTATCTCCTATTCTCTTTCTAATTTTTATAAATGATCTCCTTAACTGTACCTTAATTCTCATCTATTCATACGCAGACGACTCAACCTTACACTACTCCATTAGTTTTTCAGAACGCCCCAGCCAGCAATCCCTCAACGACAAACGTAATGAAGCCATAGAACTCTTAAATTCTGATCTAAATACTATTTCCAATTGGGGCAGAGAAAACCTTGTTAACTTTAATGCTTCCAAAACACAATTTCTCCATCTATCTACCCGCCAGGATCTCCCAGCGGACTATCCCTTATTCTTCAACAATGCAAAAATCAACCCTTCATCTTCTCTCAATCTTCTTGGTGTCTCTTTTTCTTCTGCTCTCATTTGGAAGGACCATATTACCAGTCTTGCTAAGGCAGCCTCCCAGAAGCTGGGTGTCCTCAACCATGTTAGGGGGTTCTTTTCCCCTGCACAGCTTCTTGCTCTGTACAGGGGCATAGTGCGCCCTTGTATTGAGTATTGTTCACATGTGTGGGGAGGTTCCTCTCACACCGCTCTCCTAGACAAAGTTGAAAGGAAGGCCTTTCGTATCATTAACTCCCGTCCACTCACCAACTCTCTGCAATCTCTCTCTCTCCGCCACAATGTTGCATCTCTCTCGCTATTCTATCGCTACTATAATAATCAGTGTTCCTCAGAGCTATCCCAGTGCATATCACCTCCTTTACGTAGGGCACGTGGTACCCGTCTTGCAACTCAATCCCACCCCTACTCTGTGCAACTCTCCAACCCAAGAGTGAAACGTTACTCTCAAACTTTCTTCTACTCAACAGCTGAGCTCTGGAACTCTCTCCCAGAATCAGTCTTTCCCTCTTCCTATGACTTAAATTGCTTCAAACTCTGTGTGTCCTGGCATTTTGGCTCGAACGTCCCTTGATTTTGGCCCGGTCACTCTTTCAACTATGGGGCAGGCAATCGCTATAGGCAGTTATGCCTTTTGCCTCCCTCAATCACATAGAAAAAAAATAAAATAAAAAAATGAATGTGTTAACTACCACTACACCCGCCACATCCACTACCATACAGTAGCTACAGTAAACTAATATCCTACACGGAGAGCTTGTTAACTCAACACTAAATACCGGTAGTGAATGTGTTAACTACCACTACACCCGCCACATCCACTACCATACAGTAGCTACGGTAAACTAATATCCTACATGGAGAGCTTGCTAACTCAACACTAAATACCGGTAGTGAATGTGTTAACTACCACTACACCCACCACATCCACTACCATACAGTAGCCACGGAAACTAATATCCTACACGGAGAGCTTGCTAGCTCAACACAAAATACCGGTAGTGAATGTGTTAACTACCACTACACCCGCCACATCCACTACCATACAGTAGCTACGGTAAACTAATATCCTACACGGAGAACTTGCTAACTCAACACTAAATACCGGTAGTGAATGTGTTAACTAACACTACACCCGCCACATCCACTACCATACAGTAGCTACGGTAAACTAATATCCTACACGGAGAGCTTGCTAACTCAACACTAAATACCGGTAGTGAATGTGTTAACTACCACTACACCCGCCACATCCACTACCATACAGTAGCTACGGTAAACTAATATCCTACATAGAGAGCTTGCTAACTCAACACTAAATACCGGTAGTGAATGTGTTAACTACCACTACACCCGCCACATCCACTACCATACAGTAGCTACGGTAAACTAATATCCTACACGGAGAGCTTGCTAACTCAACACTAAATACTGGTAGTGAATGTGTTAACTACCACTACACCCGCCACATCCACTACCATACAGTAGCTACGGTAAACTAATATCCTACACGGAGAGCTTGCTAACTCAACACTAAATACCGGTAGTGAATGTGTTAACTACCACTACACCCACCACATCCACTACCATACAATAGCTACGGTAAACTAATATCCTACACGGAGAGCTTGCTAGCTCAACACTAAATACCGGTAGTGAATGTGTTAACTACCACTACACCCGCCACATCCACTACCATACAGTAGCTACGGTAAACTAATATCCTACACGGAGAGCTTGCTAACTCAACACTAAATACTGGTAGTGAATGTGTTAACTACCACTACACCCGCCACATCAACTACCATACAGTAGCTACGGTAAACTAATATCCTACACAGAGAGCTTGCTAACTCAACACTAAATACTGGTAGTGAATGTGTTAACTACCACTACACCCACCACATCCACTACCATGCAGTAGCTACGGTAAACTAATATCCTACACGGAGAGCTTGCTAACTGAACACTAAATACCGGTAGTGAATGTGTTAACTACCACTACACCCACCATATCCACTACCATACAGTAGCTACGGTAAACTAATATCCTACACGGAGAGCTTGCTAACTGAACACTAAATACCGGTAGTGAATGTGTTAACTACCACTATACCCACCACATCCACTACCATACAGTAGCTACGGTTAACTTATATCGTACACGGAGAGATTGCTAACTCAACACTAAACATCGATAAATAATTAACACCAGATTAGAGTATAGTAACACACACACACACACACAAATGCATGCTAAGTAGAGAAAGAGAACAAAGTGCGCCGAGCGATAAAGTGAAGAACATAATTGTGGAGAAGATATATTTAGAGAAAGAAAGAGAAGTAGTGGGAGATGGTCTGTGTGTGTGTGTGTTTTTTTTTTTTCTATGTGATTGAGGGAGGCAAAAGGCATAACTGCCTATAGCGAGTGCCTCCCCCATAGTTGAAAGAGCGACAGGGCCAAAATCAAGGGACGTTCGAGCCAAAATGCCTGGACACACGGAGTTTGAAGCAATTTAAGTCATATGAAGTGGGAAAAACTGATTCTGGGAGAGAGTTCCAGAGCTCAGCTGTTGAGTAGAAGAAAGTTTGAGAGTTACGTTTCACTCTTGGGTTGGAGAGTTGCACAGAGTAGGGGTGGGATTGAGTTGCAAGACGGGTACCACATGCCCTACGTAAAGGAGGTGGTATGCACTGGGATAGCTCTGAGGAACACTGATTATTATAGTAGCGATAGAATAGCGAGAGAGATGCAACATTGCGGCGGAGAGAGAGAGAGAGATTGCAGAGTTGGTGAGTGGACGGGAGTTAATGATACGAAAGGCCTTCCTTTCAACCTTGTCTAGGAGAGCGGTGTGAGAGGAACCTCCCCACACATGTGAACAAAACTCAATACAAGGGCGCACTATGCCCCTGTACAGAGCAAGAAGCTGTGCAGGGGAAAAGAACCCCCTAAGGCAGTTGAGCACACCCAGCTTCTGGGAGGCTGCCTTAGCAAGACTGGTAATATGGTCCTTCCAAATGAGAGCAGAAGAAAAAGAGACACCAAGAATATTGAGAGAAGAAGAAGGGTTGATTTTTGTATTGTTGAAGAATAAGGGATAGTCCGCTGGGAAATCCTGACGGGTAGATAGATGGAGAAATTGGGTTTTGGAAGCATTAAAGTTAACAAGGTTTTCTCTGCCCCAATTGGAAATAGTATTTAGATCAGAATTGAAGAGTTGTATGGCTTCATTACGTTTGTCGTTGAGGGATTGCTGGCTGGGGCGTTCTGAAAACGTAATGGAGTAGTGTAAGGTTGAGTTGTCTGCGTATGAATGGATGAAATTAAGGTACAGTTAAGGAGATCATTTATAAAAATTAGAAAGAGAATAGGAGATAGGACAGAGCCCTGAGGAACACCGAACTTTATAGGGTGAGGAAGTGAACAATGGCCGTCCACAACCGCGGCTATGGAACGGCCGGAAAGGAAATTAGAAACAAAGGCACAGATGGAGGGATAGAAACCGAAGGAGCGTAGTTTAGAAATTAAAGATTTATGCCAGACTCTATCGAAGGCTTTCGATATGTCTAGTGTAATAGAAAAAGTCTCACCGAAGTCCCGAAAGGAGGATGACCAAGAGTTAGTAAGATATGAAAGAAGATCACCAGTAGAGCGGCCCTTAAGGAAGCCATACTGGCGATCTGAGAGCAGATTATGAGAAGAGAAATGCTTAAGAAATTTGGAAGCAAGAATAGTTTAAAAAACTTTAGAAAGACAAGAAATGAGAGCAATTGGACGATAGTTGGAGGGTTGAGAGCGGTCACCCTTCTTTGGGACAGGTTGATTGTGAGCAAAATTCCAGCATGAAGGGAAGACGTTAGAGGATAGACAGAGACGAAAGAGTTTGCCTAGGCAGGGAGTCAGCACGGAATCACAGTTTTTGAGAACAACAGGAGGAACACCGTCCGGACCGTACGCCTTATTAGTGTTAAGCCCAGAGAGGGTAGAAAGTACATCTTTTGAAAAGATTAGGATATTAGGCATAAGTAAGAGAGAGGAGGGCGGAGAGGTAGGAATAGCACCGGAATCATCCAAGGTGGAGTTTCTAGCAAAAGTTTGAGAAAAGAGTTTAGCTTTGTCAGAGGAAGAAGTGATGGTTGTGCCATCAGTGGGAAAGGGGAGGGAAAGACGAGGAAGAGAATTTGTTGGAGAGGTTTTTGGCTAGATGCCAGAAAGCTTGGGAAGAGCTAGAGTTGGATAGTTCAGTGCATTTATTATTGATGAAAGAGTGTTTGGCAAGTCGAAGAACAGATTTGGCTTGATTCCGGGCAGAAACATAATTGAAGAATGAGAGTCTTGAGTTTTAAGGCGTCGGTACCGTTTGAATGCTTCCTCCTTATTGCGGACAGCAGTAGAACAGGTGTGAGTAAACCAAGACTTTTTAGCATTAGTCTGAGAGAAAGAGAATGGAATGTATGCTTCCATGCCCGATAGGATTACCTCGGTAATGCGTTCAGCACTCTCCGAGGCTCCCCGGCCACGGAAGCAGAAATCATTCCATGGGAAATCAAAGAAGTACTGCTGAAGAGCCTCCCAGTCAGCAGCGCCAAAGTGCCGCACACAAGCGCCGCCGGCTAGGAGGATATGGGTGGCCGTACTGGAGAGATAGGACAGGTGACAGAGATATGTTTATGGTCGGAGGAGCCCAAAGGAGAGAAAAGATCGACAGTATAAGAAGAAGGGTTAGAAGTTAGAAACAGGTCAAGAATGTTGGGCCGATCTCCGATGCGATCCGGGATACGGGTGGGTTGCTGAACTAACTGCTCTAGGTCATTTAGGATAGAAAAGACGTAGGCTTGTTCACCAGGTGGATCAGTAGTGTGAGAGGAGAGCCATTGGCGGTGATGAACGTAGAAATTTCCTAAGATGGAGATTTCTGAGAAAGGAGAAATGGATAGAATGTGTTCCACTGTAGAGTTTAGATAGTCAAAGAATTTGGGAAAGTTGGTGAGTTAGGGGAAAGATAGACAGCACAGAAATATTTAGTAAGAGAATGACAGGAAAGTTTGAGCCATAAAGTTAAGAATTCAGAGGAGTCGAAATCGGGAACACGAGAGCAAGTGAGTTTGTTGTGCACATATGCACAACATCTGCCTTTGGCTTTGAAACTAGGATAGAGAAAGTAGGAGGATACAGAGAAGGGGCTGCTGGATGTTGCTACAGACACCTGCGTTTCGGTGAGGAAGAGACGATCAGGTTTGTAGGAGGAGAGATGGTGCTCAACAGAGTGAAAGTTAGAGGAAAGTCCACGAATGTTGCAGAAATTAATATAAAGAGTAACAGGCTAAGGTCCAGGTAATTGTGGGGGGTCGTCAGGGGATGGTCGGTCGGGTGTGGGGGCATTTATGTTCCCTCCCCCTGGGGACTCCGAGGCTGGGCTAGAATTCATCATTTTTTTTTTTTTTTTTTTTTTGGTGTGGAGGAATGAAGTGTGGCGTGCATGTTAAGTGTAGTGAAGTGGATAGGAGGAGGAGGTGTTTGTGAGAGCTAGCTGGATTGCTCTCAGTGTAAATGAGGCACAAAGAAAATCAGTAAGAGAGGCCAAGCAAATGAAACAGGAGTTCCAGCTACTCTTTATCACATGCCTATAGCCTCACCTGGGTCTAGCCCTGATCGATTGGTGCCTACAATCTCCCTACTGTGTATGAGCTTGTGTGTATGTTTCTCTATACTAACACACACACGCACACATCACATCACCCCAGTTTGTTATTGTCCAATTAGTCATGGATGTTATCTGTGTAAACCATCATCAAAGACAAACTCACCATCACAGCAGAACAATACAAGAGGATATATTATCACAACATCTCACTGATATACACGTAACATTTAACCCTTTCAGTACCGATGACATCCTTTTCATTATATTGTGGCAACTATGAAACGATTGTATTTATGTTAAGAAGGACGCCTACCCATAATTATGTTATAGGCCATCTCAATTAATCCTTTTAGCTATCATATATAATTTCTAAACATTATATAATCGTCTAAATGTAGCTGAAATCCAATAAATAATACGTCACCGGTACAGAAAGGGTTACTAGTGTATTCAACAACACCTATAATATGAAGGGTAACAAACAATTGGTAGCCTCTCTTGTTATACAAAATGATTATACATTTTGAAAAAATATATAATTTTGAAAATATTATGAAAACATACAGTATATGACACTATTATACACCTACGTCACGGAGGCTTTCATATTGCTAATCTGATTTGCTGAGCTGAGTCTAAATGTATTTGATTGAACCCATTCAGTACCGGTACCGTCATTTTAACTTTATGCTGGCTACTATTCGACGATCTTATTCAGTTTCAAAAGGGCCCCCAGCAATCAACAGGTTTCGAACAATCTCACTTAACCCTTATTACCACCACAGATCCATCTTAAGCTGCATATAATCGTCCAAATATAGCTAGAATAGTTTAAAAGTCGTCGCTGGTACAGCAATAGTTAAATAATGTGTGTAGATCGGCGACCATAATCTCGTGTGGGATCTGGTTAACTCATTATCCCTTTTACTATACCATTACGATGATGTTACTATTTTCAGGTTAATATCAAACAATCATAATCAGCTTAGGAAGGCCCTACTCGTCTGTATGTGTGTTTCCACCGTTTGAAAGCCCACCTAATTTCGACCTCAACTTCTCCACCTGTTATGAGAGAGAGAGAGAGAGAGTGAGAGTGTGAGAGAGAGATAGGCTATATCATCCTTGTAGAGGCAAGTTTTGGCTCTGTTGGTATTTTACATATAGTTTCCATCATCGCTTTCCTGGAGAGGAGGTGAGGTGGAGGAGGAAGAAAAGGATAAGGAAAATAATGAGACTTATATGTTCAGAATATAATATAGTATAAGAGGAAGGTATGACAGGATTAGTAGAATATGAACAAATAAATGTTGCAACCTGTATTCCTCTTTACACACGCCCACGCACTCACACATACACACACATAAACACACACATACACCCAAACACACACATGCACATGTGTGTAGGTTTTCCACTGTTTTAACATTATTCTAGGAAAATAATGCACAACCAGCCTCATAAGGATCAGTATATATAATTATATTGTTGCTTGGTTTCCTTTTCTACTCCCGTATACCCCCCCCCCCCCCCCACACACCTGGACTTTTTGTTTTCCTTTTTTGTTTTTTCTCTCTGGGAGGTCGCATTGAATTATATACCGGAGGGTAGTGGTGTGTGTGTGTGTGTGTGTGTGTGTGTGTGTGTGTGTGTGTGTGTACAAAGGAGTGGAAAGGATACCAAGCAACAATATAATTATATAAACTGATCCTTATGAGGCTGTTTGTAGATATAAGTAGGCTGAAGGAAGGCAAGAAGGGTCAAAATGGGGAATCAGATACAGTATAAAGTATACAGTATATATATATATATATATATATATATATATATATATATATATATATATATATATATATATATATATATATAGTTAGTTAGTTAGTTTTGTAGAGCAGATTAACCAGACCACTGAGCTCCATATATACTGTATATTATAATATATATATATATATTATATATATATATATATACAGTATATATATATATATATATATATATATATATATATATATATACAATTATACATATATGTAAATCAACAGTTACATATATGACTACACATAAATTGTGTTTTACTGTATTCCAGGGGCACAATGGGAGGCAGTCGGGGCTTATTCTCAACAAACTCGTAGACATACTCGTGAACACTCGCGATAACTCGGCAACACTCGAGTTACATTCTGAATAACTCTTGAATACTCTTACACACTCGGATGCACTCGGGAACCGGAAATGACCGTTAAAATTCAAATTTCCACACACTCTCAGTACACTCTCAATGACTCGGTAATTACTCCGAGTGTCTCCGAATGTACTCGGGGTTACTCGACATAACTCCTGGACACTCTAGGACACTCTTGTAAACTCCTGGTATTTTTCACACTCTGCCTCTTTTTTGCCCGATTAACCAAGACTTTGGACTCTTGGAAACTCGGCCTCACACTCCTGAATGTGTGAACTAGGCTTGACACGATATATATTGCTCCTTACGAGGCTGTCTCTAGCTTGAATTAATTTTATTTACCTAAACTATTGTGTTTATTACCTAAACATTTGTTTTATTTTAACGTCTTCTTTATGGGGATAAGTGAGGTCATTGTATTGTTCTACATCTTAACATTAAATTAACTGATGCTTCTGTGATTCATTGCACTTTTCTAGATCAAGTTTCATGCTCTCATTTAATTATAATATTTCACTGGGTTAATAGTTTTAATTGTATTTTCAAAATTGTTATTGGGTCTTAATTGTGTGGATTGTTTCTTATTCCCGCTCTGGAATTTTATATTTTCCTTATTAAGAAGCCTCTTTAGTTTCCATTGTTATTTAATGATCATGTTTACTCCTGATATTTGTGATTTTTGTCTGTAGATCGTTCGTCAAATATTCACATTGTTCTAAAGGATCATAATTAAGCACATGTTCACACGCCCACACACACTTGCCCACTCACAGACACACATACAGTACATGCATATACAGTATATACATAAACGAATACACACACCAAACAAAACAAAACCCCACCAATTACCAAACATTACATGACATTTAGCCAAGTACAATCCAACCAACCAGACTCATGTTCTCCATATGATCGATGGGGAAATAATTTAATGTATTGAACTGGTAAGACACATCCCAACGTGATAAAGGCTGGTTCACACATAGCCGAGTCGGTGCGCGAGTCCAACACGAGTCACACTCGTCGATTATCGCCGTCGCTGGAGGCCGAGTCGGCCGCGAGTAGCAATTGCTCCCGAGTCAAGGAGAGTGTAACACGACTTAACTCGAGTCAATACGAGTCAACACGTGTTCATGCAAGAGTCTGTACAAGTAACTGAGAGTCAAAACGAGTGTAACACGACCCAAACACGAGTGTCAAAAATTTGAAAAATAACGGCCACATTCCAGGGCACGTAAACAAAGAGTATGGACGAGTCTAACACGAGTCAACGAGAGTCAACGCAAGTCAACACGATTCAACGTGATTGTTACACGGATCAACACGATTGTTGTACGGATCAACACGAAAGACAACACGAGGTTACACGAGTCGTAACGAGTGTGCAAGAGTCGCCGAGACCCCACCAAGAGTCATTGAGAGTGCCAACCACTGTGCACGAAAGTTATATAAAGGTAGCCCCCACCACCACCCATTGCCAAACAACCACTCACCACCACGGAGGACACACCCACCAACCCACCATGACCATTCAATCGGCGCAACGCGGCAGCTATGGTGATACTCCTGAAGGTGCGGATGGATCTCCTAGACATCGAGGAAGCACAGGCGCTAGTTGCATGCCAACGTCAACGGAAAAGGAAAGCAAGGACAGTT
The DNA here is from genome assembly GCA_032716605.1 of Paralithodes platypus. Taxonomy (NCBI): domain Eukaryota; kingdom Metazoa; phylum Arthropoda; class Malacostraca; order Decapoda; family Lithodidae; genus Paralithodes; species Paralithodes platypus. The sequence continues at coordinate 39,577,417 of CM064489.1, read as the reverse complement.
TGGGCCAGGAGTTGGTTACTGAGACGGCCACAGTTCGGTATTTACGAACAACTCCTGAAGGAGTTTGAGGTAGAGGACCCCAAATCATACCGGAACTTCCTGTGTGTGGACAAAGTCATGTTTAGGGAGTTGGTGGAGCGTGTCGGGCCCAGGATAGAGAAGCAGGACACGTTTTGGAGGGAGGCTTTGTCACCTGGACTGAGATTGGCAATCACACTCCGCTACCTGGCCACGGGTGACTCCTATCCTAGCCTGCAGTACGCGTTCCGTGTGGCCCGGAACACCATCTCCCTTATTGTGCCCAAGACAGGTGAGGCCATCATCGCAGAGTACCAGCAGGAGTTTATACATTGCCCCAGGACCCCGGCGGAGTGGAAGGAGGTTGCCAGGGAGTTCTCCAAACGGTGGGATTTCCACCATGCCGTTGGTGCCATCGACGGAAAGCACTGCGCCATCCGATGCCCTCCCCATGGCGGAACGGAATTTTACAACTATAAAGGCTTCCACTCCATCGTGCTCATGGCTATTGTAGACGCAGACTACAAATTCCTGTACTGCGACATTGGCAATCACGGTTGCTGCTCAGATGGAGGTGTTTTTCTAAGAACAAACATCAGAGCAGCATTGGATGGGTGCACCCTGGGACTCCCTGCTGCCGACCCTCTGCCCAACGACGACACCCCTGTTCCCTACTTCCTGGTTGGTGACGACACATTCCCCATGCGAAGGTGGTTGATGAAGCCACACTCTACCCGCCAGCTCACTGTACCTCAACGCATCTTCAATTACCGTCTGTCCAGGGCTCGCCGCGTTGTGGAGAATGCCTTTGGCATCATGTCCTCCAGGTAAGCGTTAATGTCATGTTATGTTAATGTCATGTTATGTTAATGTCATGTCATGTTATGTTAATGTCATGTCATGTCATGTTAATGTCATGTAATGTGATGGTAATGTCATGTTATTTCCCACAAATACAGGTTTCGTAGAGGCGACATGTGATATAACAAGGCAATTTAAATGACACCCTAATAATATAAAATATAACTCCAGACAAGTATTAACCCTTTCACGCACGTATGACGCAGAGGTTGCCAGATTAGCAATAAGAAATAGAGTTCTCTCACTCTTATAATTACCTCTCCAAAATTAGTTTTCTGTCCACAGCTAACTCAAAGACAACTGCAGAGGTTGAAGTAACTAAACTAAAGGTTTCTAAATACCCCTGATGGTAACAAAGGCTTTAAAGTATCCCTAATAGGCTCAAAATCGCGTCATATGTCGGAGAGGGTTAATAGTCCGGCAGCCAGAAGTACATTTTTCTTATAACCTTGTTTTGGGGTCTTAAGTTTTTTTTGTCAGTGGATTTTGTTTGCCAACATATCCGGTTTGAAAAATATATATGTTGGCTCGCTGTCAGCCTTGGGCAATTTGAGATAATTAGCATAAAACAAAATGGCCACCAAGGAAATATCAAAATACATAATATACCATAATTCCCTTACAAATTGACATAACCGGTCAACCAATACATGGATTCCAGGGTATTTTGACCCAGAAAATTCATTTCTGGTATTTTCATATCCAAAATTACCACCATTTTCAAAATGGCTGCCTTTTTTTTTTTTTTTGTATTTATACTAGTATATAAGAATATTACTTGTTCAACATGAAAGTAATAAAGATTGACAGTTTTTTTAGTCAGATCGTTTTGAGTCCTCAATTTCTTATTATATGGCATAAATGCATAATTCTTGAGGTAATTAGTAATCATCCTCATCAACTGCTGTTCGTGTTTGATCATTGCAACATTCAATGGAGGATTGACAAGCACAAAACATTGTGCATGGTAGCCTCGACTTGTTACATGCGCATCTTGAGGACTTACATGGCTGTTTACTTGAACATGTGCATCTTATCAACTTTAGTATATGATTCGGTGCTAGCTGAACATTGGTAGGGACTGTTGTAGGCAGCAGTGACTTTGTTCTGCTTTCTTTGATCCATCCATAACTTGTGGGTTCCAAATCTGGTGGATCTAGTTGCAGGGCATTCTTCCATATGCATGTTTGCAGATGAGCCCGCTTGACATTCTCAATGAAGGCCTCTGTAGTAGGTGGAAGAGAACATAACTTGGGAGTAACTGTTGCTCCCGACTTCCCCGTTCTTGAAGTCCACACACTTACTCTGGCCTCAGACATAGAATTGGTCTTTGATTGTCCATAACAGGAAGCTATGCATTTTGTTGCCTGTTCCAACACCTCAGGCCAGTTAGCCTCAGCATTACCTATCATATCCAGATTCAGACCTGTTTTCAGTACTTTCAACATCTTTCCTTTTCCTATACCAAAACATGCTGCCACTGTATCACATCCAGTAAGAGCATGATCTGCCAATATTGCTGGAATTATGTTCTGATGTTTCTTTACAGTGGCCTGGATATCATCGGAGTTACATGGTCGTATTGTTTTGCTCCACCCACTGTTACCTTTGCAGCAAAATTCTGCATTTTTTGTACATTATTTAATATAGTGCAATTAGTTGAACCCCATATCATTATGCAATAATTTGTCATACTTAAAATTAGCGATTGAATCACAATGACCCTAGTAGCTTTGTCAAAATTACCTTTTATACGATTCACATACATCAACGTTCCCATGACTTTCTTGTTCAGTTCACTTGTGTGTTTGTTGAAAAACAAGTTACAATCTATATGTAGACTTAAATTTTTGACATGTGTACAAGGTATAATTTTATGATCATCGAGTTGTATACATACATTTGAGAGAGAGAGAGAGAGAGAGAGAGAGAGAGAGAGAGAGAGAGAGAGAGAGAGAGAGAGAGAGAGAGAGAGAGAGAGAGAGAGAGAGAGAGAGAGAGAGAGAGAAGACAAATCGAGGAAGGAAGTGAGATAAGGGGAAGGAACATTAGGAGAGGAGATGAAGGAATATTAGATGCGAGGCGGACGAATGAAAAGAGTGAATGATGGCAATGAAGGGAAGTTGATAATTTGGAAGTAGAATTAACAGAAAACACAATAAATAAATAGAGAAGATAGGTGAATAGACGTACATAAAGACATTACGGATCTATACACATACGGTATGTACACAAAACGTCCCTTGAGTATTATAACACATTTCGACAATATAATATGACTATCTCTAGACGATTGTATACAACTTAAGATGGATCTGTGGGCATCAAAGGGGTTAAAACAGTCTCAATTCACCTTCTGACTTCCATAAACACTTCCTAATCTCAATACAATCATCTAATAATAGCCAGACAAATCTGTCAAAATGCGTCATAATCTTCAAGGGGTTAAGTTTCTGCCCTCCCGTGTATGGAAATAAGAATATTATTTTGCACATACAATATTATTTTGGAAACAAAATAGGTATTACATCATATAAATACTCTACTGCATATAAGTTGTGTGCGCTATTGTACATAAATAGGTACCGGTATTACATTATAATTATAAATGCTCTACTGCATATAAGTTGTGTGCGGCGCTATTGTACATAATTCACACACACACACACACACACACACACACACACACACACACACACACACACACACACACACACACACACACACACACACACACACACCCACACACACACACACACACACACACACACACACACACACACACACACACACACACACACCCACACACACACACACACACCACCCACACACACACACACACACACACACACACACACACACACACACACACACACACAAATACATTAATGGATACACAAATGCTGCTTGAAAGCGACAGAGTGGGTAGGAAACTGAAAACCAATACTGAGAGAGAGAGAGAGAATAACGCAACTGATAAGGCTTTGAAGACAATGTGGAGGTACACCTAGATGTCGTAGTCTCTAGCGCACTCGTAGGAAGTTATGGACCCTCTATGTTTATGTTTCTCTTTATGCAATTATAGCTAACTGGATGGATTTATGCAATTATAGCTAACTGGATGGATTTATGCAATTATAGCTAACTGGATGGATTTATGCAATTATAGCTAACTGGATGGATTTATGCAATTATAGCTAACTGGATGGATTTATGCAATTATAGCTAACTGGATGGATTTATGCAATTATAGCTAACTGGATGGATTTATGCAATTATAGCTAACTGGATGGATTTATGCAATTATAGCTAACTGGATGGATTTATGCAATTATAGCTAACTGGATGGATTTATGCAATTATAGCTAACTGGATGGATTTATGCAATTATAGCTAACTGGAGATTTATGCAATTATAGCTAACTGGATGGATTTATGCAATTATAGCTAACTGGATGGATTATGCAATTATAGCTAACTGGATGGATTTATGCAATTATAGCTAACTGGATGGATTTATGCAATTATAGCTAACTGGATGGATTTATGCAATTATAGCTAACTGGATGGATTTATGCAATTATAGCTAACTGGATGGATTTATGCAATTATAGCTAACTGGATGGATTTTTGGATAGAACTACGTTTGCTGGCGTTTCATTCCTTACGTTAAATAATTCGTTGAAACACTCCCTTCATCTCTCGACTCTCTCTTGCTTCTCGGTTAACACTCGCCCGCTATATTTCACACCCTTACTATTTCCCGTGCAACCCTCCCTAACTTTCTTGACCTCTTTCCAGAACAGTTTCTTACACTCCCTTCATTTTACACTTAGATTCTTTCAAATTCCTCATCTGTTTTTCTCTTACTTTCCTTCACTACTTCTCAAAAAATAGTAGGCTGTATGTAGTTTTGTAGTTAATGTGTAGAAAATTATATCCTTAAATACATATCCAGAGTTAAACTTCATTAATTAATTAGAAATATGTGAAGCCCACGAATATTTATGAGTGTGCTAGAGACTATGGCATCCGAGTGTAATAAAAAGGCAGACATTGAAGATAATAGAAAACAATTATTGTGAAGGAACATGAAAGTAATATTGAATACAATGAATAAACACTGCAACAAATATGAAGGTTTACGTGAATAAGCAAGATTATTAACAAACACATAACTCACACACACTCACACACACGCGCGATGAACTGCTGTATATGCACAAGATCAGATGCAAGGTAAGCTCTCTATCGCGCTCTCTCTCTTACACACACACACACACACACACAAACACACCCACACTTACACACACACACACACGTGAAAAACACAGTATTATTTAACATTTTCTCAACAATTATACACTACATAATGCTTTCTGTATCACCAATACGGATTTTGTTTCTTATTTTACAATGTTTCCACATGACCAATCACGCTTCAAATATATTATGTTCAAGTGTCATACAATCAACTCATTAAAGAGTTAACAATAAGGTGCGAATATCAGTTTACAAATATAATTAGTGTGGGTACCGTACACGTGATAGTAAGTAATATTGATCATACAATTCTTGCATTGTATCTTACTGTTATTGACAAGGATATCAAATATGTACCACTGCTGTTAGCCTTCTCCATTGCACTCATATTTTGTTTATAGAAGTGCATTAATGGCTGACTGTGGCTTCTACCATTATTACGTATTGGCCATTGTATGATAGGACAACAGGTTAATATAACATATACAGTATATTGCAGTATATATTAAGGTCACGTTATGAATATTTAACACATAGTTCTACAATGACCATTCTACTTAAGCCGGTGTCACACGAGATCTTGTATAGTCAACATTCGATGATCAACATTTCTCTAGCAACCATTTATAGAATATTTTACACTGTTATCGGAAACTAGACTGATGGTATATGAATTTAGGTAACCGAAATATTTGAAATATTAACCTCATTAGCTGCCAGACCAGTATTGAGAATAATATTGAGGGAAAAACTGCTCGTGTAATACCGGCTTTAGTCACGTAGAGCCACTGTAAAATATTTAGCTAAACTGAACGGTATGTGTCTTTATTATAGTTTGTATTATTTGCTAAATGTATCAGTACAAGATAAATACTTGCATTAACTCTACCTGTGAGTTTCTTTGGTCTTAACTCTGTCAATGACATAGTCTCTCTTCCTCCACCCACTTCCTAAATCACACACTTAAACTTAAGAGTGCTTTATCTGATCATTACCTCCGACAGCAAAGTTGGACGGAGGTAATGCTTTGCCACCGTTTGTTTGTTTCTTTGTTTGTCTGTTTGTAAACTAGATAAAAAGATATATACCGCTCTTCACAAAATTTGGTGGGCATATAGGATATACGCACAGAAGAGATTACATTTTTAAAGGCAATCGGTATAGCACATGCCTCCACCAGCCTTGGCGGCTCGCAACGTTATGAACCAATTTTCACGAGATTTTGATAGCCATATAGAATATGCGCTAAGGAAGAAGTTACTTCATTTGAAGGCAATCAGTTGAGCGCATACCTCTGCTAGAGTAGGTGGAGGTACGTGCTCTGCCGAGTGCCCCTCTAGTTGAGAACTGTGTTGGCTGGGTTATTTGTTGTGGTGGTGGACAGTTGTAGTTGTGGTTCTCTGAAGGTTGTGGTTGTAGTTTTGGAAAGTGAATGTAGTTGTGTGAAGTTATTGTACCTATGGGTAGTAATTATTAGTGGTTGTAGTTTTGGGGTGTTGTTGTAACTTTAGTTAAGGAAATAACTACTACAGCTTGTAATTTTGTCAGGATATTTGTGTTGCTGCTGTGGTGAGTGTTGCAACTTCAGAAAATGTTAATCATTAAATAATCTGATGATGATTATTATTCCGGAATTGGTAACAGAGGTAGTATGGGAGTTGATCACATCTGTGTATAGAATTACGAGGTTCTCCCTCTTTGAAGTCAAAATTTGGCAAATTTCCTAGACCTTCCCAAGAACAGGTGTTGAGAAGATGAAAAGAGAGTTCACCTTGTCAAGATGATGCCAACTACGTCCAACATTGAGAAGCTTGTAGAGGAATGATATGGATCAACAAATTACAGGGGACCCAACCAAAGAAGAAGGCTTTAAAAATCCTTATTTTGTCAGATCATTCAATATGGTCAACGACATTACCCGACGAAGATGAACAAATTAGAGGGGAAGAATGATGGACCAAACAAGGTTTATGAGATCAGTACTGGTCCAAATCAGATCTGGTATAAAGACGAATGGAAAATGATTGAAGCCACTCAATTTTAAATCATCAAATGGTATGAAGGTAGCTGTCCATCCGATAGGAGTGATGAAGTAGTGAAAGTAGGGACATCTATAGAAACAGAAAGTTACAAAGAAGAACTGGGATAATCTAACACGCCAGCGATTGTATCCCAAAGAGTCACCATATTGATTAAATTGGGGCATCTCTTCCACCAAGAAATAGGGTGGTCAGTATGGAAGTGAAGAAGTCCTTGCATGACAGTGTGGTAATCCTGACACTGACTTACGGAAGCGAAGCATGGACGTTGGTTGAGAGACTCAGACCAAGAATGAGAGCAGTGGAAATTAATTACTTAAGGAGTGCGTACGGAGTTACATGGAGGGATAGACAGACTAATGAGGAAGTAAGAAGGAGGTGTGGTGTAGAGGTAGATGTGCTGGAAAGTGTGAAAAGGAACAACTTGAGATGGTTCGGCCATATGGAACGTATGGAAAGCGAGAGAATGACTAAGAGGGTGTACGAGAGCGAGGTGGAGGTACAGAGAGGGAGAGGTAGACTGAATGAGAGGTGGAAGGATGGAGTGAGGAAGTACATGAACGAAGGCAGTGCTGGTTGGAGGGAGGGGTGTCGACTGACTGGGGACAGAGGTGCATGGGGGCGGTTCGTTCGTGGCCACCCCTTCGGGGATCACGGCATCAGGCAATAGATAGAGAGATACATCTCTTCCACTCTTCTATCTCTATTACAACAATCAGTGTTCTTCAGAGCTCTCTCAGTGTATACCCCCTCCCTTGCGGCGAGTGCGAGGCACCCACCTTTCAACACAGTCCCACTTCTATTCTGTCCAACTCTCCAAACCAAGAATTAGCACATTTTCTCAATCTTTCTTCTACACAATTAGTGAACTCTGTAACTCTCTCCCTCAATCTTTCCTTCATCCTATGACTTAGACTGCTTTAAACTTCGTATGTCCAGGCATTTCGACCCCAACGTCTCCTTCATACACATAGAAACAAAAAATAAAGGGCAAGGATATGAGAAACTAGGGAATCCCAGACAGTGACTGTGATTCGAACCAAGCAACATAAGTAACCCATAAATAGCAACCGTCCTCAATAGAGGTTTTTCTGGTGCACAGACCGTCCTCAATAGATCCAGAGCAAAAACTTTAAAAACTTTAAAACACCCCAGTGGCACTCAAAACGAAGCAATTTGTGATTAAGTGAGATAATTGCCCTCCATTATTTCCTACCACTCCTACATATGTGTCCCCCCCCTCCCCCCCACCCACTGGCTTCTCCTCCTTTCCCCCCTCCTCAATTATCAGCTATTTTTCTCTTATTTCCCCTTTTATCAGGTAATTTTTGGCGCAAATTTCCCTCACACGGTCTCTTTATCACGGGAGGGTTTGAACTACCATAGCTTCACAGTCTACGAGTTAAGCTCCTGGCAAGGAGATGTTCGCTCACCTCTGATTGGTTCAGAAGGAGAGGTAGAGAGTGGAGCGTTTCTAGAGTCCGAAACTGAGATTTAGCCCAACCGTTTATTTAAAGAAGTCAAACCTCCACTGAAAGGCCCTTGGTAATGACAGCCCAGAAATCATTGGAAATACAAAATACAAAGGGAAGGGGAATAACAATCCCCAGAGAACTTAATATGTCTCAATGGGTGGGTAGATTAGTCGTCCACCGATCAGATTCCCCAAAGAGGATATAATAGGAATAGTCCAGTCCAAGACAAGTCAGATGGAAGGCAACATGCCTCAACCCAATAACCTCAGTTATTCGCTCTGCAGAATAATTGATGTGGTCGAAGGAAAAGGATGAGGGTAAATTTGTGTGAGGGTCACTAGCCTGCCTGAGCACATGCATTTCCACCAATCAGAAACGAATATGCACAACCCCAAAACACATCAAATCCGAGAGTTTAATTGGGTAACACCTGCACACATCTCGGCCAATCACAGAGAGTACTGGACACCCAAAAATATGGTTGACAACATGCCATTCGAGTACCTGGTCGGCGAGATCAAAAGATTATCAAACACATCCCAGAGTGCTATAGGTGGGTGCTAAGGACAACTGGAACACCTGTTCACCTCCTTGATCCCTTCCATGGCTCACCTAAATAGAGGGCAACCCCAGTGTGCTCTCCAAAACACCTTTCTCTCTCTTTCAACACACTATATTACAAACACTTTACATACTACACTACCTTTTCAAAATTCCTAAAGATGATGACTGAACAACTACTCGCCTCGGAGTCTCCAGTGGGGGGACCAGAAATGCCCCTACTGGTTTGGCCCCTGTTGCCATCCCATCATAATGCTCTTCTATTCTTACTATCAGTTTCCGTGGCCTTTCCTCTAACATCCATTCTATTGAAAACCACCTCTCCTCTGCCAACCCTGATCTTCTCTTCCTCACCAAAACCCAGTTGTCAGGGAATACTGACAGCAAACCCTTCTCTTTGTCTTCCTACTATGTCTATCTTCAGTTTCAATCCAAAGGTGAATGTTGCGTATATGTGCGCAACAATCTTGTCTTCTCTCGTGTTTTCAACTTTGATTCTTCTGAAATCTCAACTTTCTGGCTCAGGCTTTCTGCACTGTTTATCTCTCTTCTAATTCTACTGACTATCCAAAATTCTATGACTATCTAACATCTCAAGTGAAACACATTCTCTCCATTTATCATTTCACAGACATCTTCAACCTAGGATATTTCAATATTCACCACCACCAAAGGCTTTCCTTTCAATTTACTGACCAACCTTGTGAACAAGGCTAACAACACACTCGTATCCATGACAGCCTTGGAGAGCAGCCCAACATCCTTGACTTATTTCTAACATTTAATCCTTCTACTAAGGCTGTAAACATTTACTCTCCGTTGGGCTCCTCCGATCATAACCTTATCCCTGTTACTTGTCCCTTCTCTCCAGTATGATCATTCAATCCACCAAGCCGGCAGCGCTTGTGGCATTTCGGTGCTGATGATTTGGAGGCTCTTTGGCAGTACTTCTTTGATTTCCCATGGAATGATTTTTGTTTCTGTGGCCGGCGACATTCGAAGTATGCCGAACACATTACTGAGGTAATCGTCTCAGACATGGAGGCATAAATTTAATTTTCATTCAGTCTAATGCAAAAAGGTCTTGGTTCACTAACGCTTACTCTACTGTTGTCCGCAATATGTAGGAAGTATTAAAATGGTACTGTCGCTGTCAAACTCAAGTATCGTGTACTTTTTATTTTTCTGCTCAGAATAAAGTCAAATATTTTATTTGACAAGGCAAAAACTCATACATCATCAATAAATGCTCTGAGCTTTCCAATTCTAGCTCGTCCAAAGTTTTCTGGCACCTTGCCAAAAACCTTTCCAATATTTTTACTTCCTCGTCTATTCCCTCTTCTCTTCCACTAATGACAGCACAACCGCCCACGTCTTCCTAAGACAAAGCTGAACTCCACCTTGGATGATTCTGTTGCTATCCCTCATTCTCCACTCCCCTCTCTCTTATGCCTAATATCATAATCTCTTTAAAAGATGTACATTTTGCCATCTCTGGGCTAAAAACTAAGAAGGCATACAAACCGGATTGGTGTTCCTCCTGTTGTACTCAAAAACTGTTCTTCCATGCTGGCTCCTTGCCTAGGTAAACTCTTTCGTGTCTGTCTTTCCTCTAACATCTTTCCTTGTTGCTGGAAGTTTGCTCTCATTGAACCTGTCCCAAAGAAGGATGGCCACTCTCAACCCTCCAACTATCATCCAATTGCTCTTATTTCTTGCATCTCTAAGGTTTAAAAAAAAAAAAATTAATTCAAAATTTCTTAAGCATTTGTCTTCCCATAAACTAGTTTCAGATTGTGTGTATGGTTTCCTTAATGGCCGCTTTACTGGTGATATTAATTTGTATCTTACTAACGTTTGGTTTTCCTCCTTTCGGGACTTCAGTGAGACCTTTTCTACTGCGCAAAGCGAAAGCCTCCGATAGATTTTGGCAAAAGTCTCTAATGTCAAACTACCTTCCTTCGTTTTCTATCCCTCTATCTGTGCCTTTGGCTTTATTTTCCTTTCTGGAAATTCCATATCTGCTATCGTAAATACGATAGGCTATGACTCTTTTGTGATCCCGTATGTCTCTGTGACGTCACGGTCGCTCCTGCAGCACGACGTAGGACGAGTAGATCGTATATTATTATGTTCTATCCAACAACCAACTCTACTCCTAAAATCGATTAATGAAATATTACAAACACATGTGGCAGTCCGTGGATTCGAACCCAGGACGCTCACACCGAATATCAACACCTTATACATTGCACCACGAAGGCAGTTAAAGAATGGTGGACTCTGCCTACGATTTATTATGCAACTTCGAAATCTGCATATCAATCTAAGCATGTACACACATCCCAACTGCAACTCACGTAGGCTATGCATATGTGAATGGAAAGAGCAATTAATGGGGCCTTAACCACTAGGGAAGGCCTCTCGATAAATTACTCCGGAACCAATATCAATTATTATGTTCCATCCAACAACCAACTCTACTCCTAAAATCGATTGATGAAATATAACAAACACATGTGGCAGTCCGTGGATTCAAACCCAGGACGCTCACACCGAATATCAACACCTTATACATTGCACCACGAAGGCAGTTAAAGAATGGTGGACACTGTCTACGATTTATTATGCAACTTCGAATCCTGCATATCAATCTAAGCATGTACACACATCCCAACTGCAACTCATGTAGGCTATGCATATATAAGATTGTAAATAAGTTAAGTTATAAAAGGCCTAATATGCTATTAAGCAATATTGCCATGGTCTTATGTAGTATATATGAATTTATCGTATATATTAATATAATTTATCGTATAGAGCAACCTAGATGGCGGTATGATAATTTGGGCTCCTGGCGGTTTTGCCAAGGCAGCAAGGGTGGTTGGCCCTGCTGAGGAAGAGAGAGCAGAGCCTTCACGAACACCGACCATTTAACATCTGTTTTCCAGCCCTCAGTTGATCACGTCTTTTGTGCCTCTAATCACCAATACACTGACAGCAATACAAAACAGCTACACCATCACGACGCTCTCATCGACGCCATGACTGACTGACAGATAAGCATATATATTCCAATGTCCATTCCCATGGTAAATCATTTAATTCTTTCTTTAACTTGACTCGAGTCTTGGGACCGAAGTCTCCCCTTCCCCATTGTCCACCCACCATATTGGGTAAAACGTTCTCTCCGCCTTGCCTCATTGCCACGTGGAACTATTTGGTGAGTTAATTCCTGGCCTAATATTAACCCTTATAACCTGACCCTATATATACATTTATTATGTGAGACCTTTGGATATAAAAATTAGCTTGTTTCAGATTGAATTCAATTTAGATATGGAGTAGTTTTAATTTAGATTGATTTTATTTGATTCATTATAGCTTAGTAATATTTAACTTCCATTGATAGTTACCCAATTGGTGCCCAGACCCGGGAATTAGCTACCAGTAAGGGATTTTTTAGGCAATGAGCAAGGGATTAGCCCAAGGATGCAGGAACAACTTTATGATAATCTGGCAAGGCTAGCCAAGCGATGGTTAGAGCCGGAATGCAGGGTCACATCGTTGCACCTACCTAATTCCTGCATCCCACCCATCATCTTTCCCCAATAATTTTCTTTTCCATTTCAGACTTCCAGTGACATATGACCTGACCTAAAAAAAAATCTTGTTCAATATGACCCTTTAGTAGGTATTGCTATTTTGTGTACTATTTTTTCTCCATAACATAGAAGTCCACCGATCGGCGTCTCTTAACTATACTACTTTGTTGCTGTTGTTTTTGTAACATTTAGATACATATCCTATAGGCTTACATGCAAAATGAATAAACAGGAAGAGGCACCGTCGGGTGGGGTGCTGATCAAGGCCCCTAATAATCAAAGGGCGGGACTTCGGGGAGTATTAAATAGGCTAATTGTAGACGTCAACACTTTCATCACTAC